>VZZY01007304.1:104361-120102 GCA_013400335.1 Eurystomus gularis | reverse complement strand
CCCGGCATCGGCCGGCTTGGGCGGTGGAAGGGTCGGGTGCTGGGGCCGGAGGCGAGAGCTGGTGCGTTGCAGGAGCCCGGCGCGTCCTGCCCGGGTAGCGCAGGGGAGATGCCGGGGGCGAGGCGCGCCGCTCGGCTCTGCCTTCGGTGGGGGGAAAAACCCCTGTGGAGTTGGCCAAGCTTCACCTGTAGACGGCGAGCCAAATCTAGGTGCAATGCAAGTGGATGCAGGCTCTCCTGAAATCATAGATCCTTCCTCTCTGCCCCTTCGAGGGGTCGCCACTGCCCAGGCAGAAGCCTTCTCCGTAATTCCTGCTGTCTGCAGCACTTTTCCTCTGTTGGACCACCAGCGCGCTGCGTCTCCATCTCAACTTGTAGGCCGTTTTTCTGGATTGCAGCTGCTACATGTGTGAAGTCTCTCGGCTCTAGGTTCACAGTTCTAAGAGTTTATCCTTGTTTATTCTGAAATTCTGCGAATCTTAAATTAACGTAATGTCACAAAACTAAAAATTGGGAGATTTAGTATTGCTGGTAGACTCCAAATTTCACCTGTTGTGATGAGATAAAAGATGGTACTTCTCTGTCCACAACTGAGGCCTGAGACAGTAGATAATATTCGAAATGTGCTTTTGTGGTTGTTTTATTGGTTAGCTTGGTTTGTTTTTTTTAAGATTGCCTGCCCTCAGTTCTTCTCTGATGCTTACAGGTCTTTCCTCAGTCTATGGGAAAGGAAGACGCTGCTGTCCCAGCATCGGGACAGGAATGCAGAGTCTATAAAAGCGGCGTTTCCAATGCTGGTTTTCAAGCTCTTTTTTGTATGTCTCTATCAGTAAGGTTTCAAGGTCGTGGAATCTGCCTAAACCTGTACCCAAGATGTAGCACAGGCAGGAAATTAATTTCCTTGGCCCAATGCTTAGTACACAGCTTATTTGCAGCTTTTCTAGGAAAGAGGAACTGGTGAGATGTTTTGTGTAATCATCCTCCTTTCTGGATTTCTTCATTGTTTTTACCTCTTCAAAAAGAATTAACGTAATACTTCTTTATTTTTTGTGCTCCAATTTGTGACACGGCAGAAGATGCTGCATTGTAGCTGTGCAGACTCCCCATGTGATCCTTCTCTCTTTCCTTATATATTTTGCTTATCAGTAAAAATAGTTAATGGCGTTAGTATTTATTGTTCTCTCTGGCTGTTCGGGAGGAATGAGGCACCTGGGACTTCTGAACAATTGCTTCAAGCTTTCTGCAGGCAGGGACAGGGATTGCTATAGGCTTGCAGTTTGTCTTGTATTTTGGAGATTATCTTCAGCTGGTGAGAGCGAGACTCTTAAAATTGATTGGAGGTTAAAATGGTAGACTTGTCCTTTTCTGTCTTTAAATTCTGCATAATTGACCTGTTGTGGACTGGCTCAGCTTGAACCCAGCTAAAGGCATTTCTGGCAGGCTGTCCTTATGTTTATTTTATGATATGCTCTAATTTGGAGGGCTTGATAAAGAATATTTGTAGGAATGTTGGGTTTGCTCTTCTTGCACTGTTAATGAACTCCTTCCCTGCTTCTGTGACGTTGCTCCTTGTAATGCTGTGGGTGAAGTACAGTGGCAAAGCAAGTGAAGAAACAAAGACCTGAAATGAAAGTAGGGGTGACAGTGTGTCTGATGCATCTCCGCCAAGAAACACTCGTTAGCATTTCCTGTAAGGTAGTTCCTGTTCTGTCACAGGCTCTTAACACCCGCTACTGTGACTGCCAGGGGTACACAAGGTATCTGAAGGGAGCAAGAAGCTGTACAGATTGCATAAAGAGCTGCAAACACCACCGTGCTAGCCTTGGCTGAAGAACCAGGGGCTTCCCTGTTATCCCTAAAGCTGTGAAAAAGCTTGGACTTGAATCGGCTGCCAGCAACTGCTCCTTTCCCAGGCCCTTCTCTCTTGCTAAAATGCCTCATCCTGATGTTAGAATTTAAGACTACTGGGTAGCCTCCTGCTTTTTTTTGCCTATCATTTAAAACTGACCATTTTCTCTGTGGTCACCTGCTTGTTCAGCAGCTTGAAAAAGCTGATCTGTGTTCCTCTTGTTTGTCACTGTCATTTCAAAGGGTCCTCTGGAGTTCTGCATCTTTCACACACCAGTTCTCTGTTTCTCCGATCCATTATGAGTTTATGAGGAACTACCTGGGCATGCATGCTGTGCCGTAATGAATAAGGGTTTTCTCACCAAATCTAACCTATTGCAAATTGATCCCGTGACAGAAACCAAGAAAGTATGGGCAAGGGTATTTCTAGATGCTCTCTCTTTGCAATTGAACCGGAGGCTGATTTGCACAGTTCTGACTGGCTAAACCAGTTCAGAAACATTTAGTTGAATCTGTACCATGCAATTTTGGGAGTGAGGTTCTTTTGGATTTTAAGCCAAATATAACAGGATGTAAACTCTCTAAAACAGTTTCTAGATCTCAAGTATAATTTAAGTTGCTACCCAAATCTAAACTGTATGGCAGACTGCACACAGGGGTGTTAGAGTGGACCTGTGCAAGTCACTTGTAGGTGAGTCCTTGCTGCTGGCTGAAATGCAGAATAGTAGCGTAATGACATTGCAAAGCTTAGTTGAGAATGTTTTTTAGGGGGGTGTTAAGATGCTGGTCCATCCCTGTGTCCATTCTTCTTCGTGGTCTTCATTAGAATCCTGTGCTTCTTACAGTTTTGTGCAGCAGAAAAAGTGTTACATTTGAGAAAATGTAAGTCTCAAATATAATTTTCTTTAATTGCAAGGAAGATGAAAAGGAAGTTTTTGCTTTTGGAGTGGAAAAAGTTGTGGTTGAAACTCATGATTTTAATGAGTCTATCTGGAAATGCTTTGAAAGCTCCACACCTGTTGATGCTCCTTTCCCACCCTCAACAGTTATTTCACCTGCGAGAACAAAGATGGAAACACTTTTAAGGTTTTCACTCAAGCATTTCCACGTATCTGTTTGAAGTAATTTTTTGCTAAAACCTTGCATCCCTGTTTGCTCGGAACTGCACAGGGGGCTTATTGTTCTAACAACTGGGATAAGCACTAAAGGGTGCACAGGTATTAGAAAAGACTCACTTATGATCATATTTTTAAAGCTGTCATTCTGTTAGAAATTAGGCTCTTACAAGAGAAGGAAGGGCATCATTGTCTTATTATCTGAGAGGTGTTTTCTCCAATTTAGCTACTCAAACCAGAATAGCACGTGCCCTTGTAAAACACATGCAGGTTGCTGGCAGTGGGGCTGCGGGGTGTAGAACTACCTTGAGGCAGGCTTTACCTATTATTCCGGCAGAATAGAACTGTTAGTTAGTTCTGCTTTATTTAAAACCTTCTAGGTTATCTAAACTACTGTGTAAAATCAGTGGCTATTGCAAAGGATTGGTGGCAGTCAGGGACTACTTAAATAGCGAGGGAGCTACTGCATTCATCTTACTGAGGTTCTTTTATTACAAGCCAGAGGCTAAAAGCTAGAATCATGCTCCCTTTGGTTTTGAGATACTACTGAGTGGTGTTTGCGAAGATTTCAAAATTTGTATAAAGTAAACTTCAAAGGATGGGGTTTTTTTTTCCTAACCTTTGTAGGAGGGATGCCTGGATAGATGGGGGCAGGTGAAAAAGGCAGAAGACTCTGCTTTTGATTTCCCTGTTTTTCTGGGGATTTACCTGACTGAAATGCTAGAAGTCTGGCTCTAACCTTTTAAGTTCAGGCAATAAGCTATTGCTTCTTGGACTCCCCAAATAGATGTGCTATTTAAAGCATTATGATTCTGAAATTCCCTTCTTTGTGTGTTAATTTCTCGTTGCCTTGACTCTTCCGGAATTATTGGTTGGTCACGCTCAGAAAATCACTCAAATCGCTCAAATCGTTGGTCACGATCAGAAAATCACTGAAGAATGTCCAAACTGCTACTATAAAACAGCAAGGTGGAGAAATTTTCCCTTTTTATCAGTTATTTTCAAGAAGAACAAATTTTTCGGTTCACCACTGCAGTTTTAGTTCCAAACCCTCAAAAGTATTTTTGATTCCTTGGTGAAATCAGTAGAATTAGGCAGCAAAATATCTTCAGCAATCTGATTCAAAGTGTCTGGTTATGCATTATTGCTCTGAGACAAATGCCTAAAGGTTTTGTTTCATACTTCAGCCATGAAGTTGTTTAACTTAGCAATGAAAATACTGAGCCTTTTGTTTTGTATCCATTTTAACGCGGCTATGGTGTATGTTGATCTTAGCATATACCTACACAGTAAGAGCCTCATTGTCTCTTTTTTTCCTTTTGAGGTCATGAAACGCGTACGCACAGAACAGATTCAGATGGCAGTGTCCTGCTACCTCAAGCGCCGTCAGTATGTGGACTCGGAAGGTCCCCTAAAACAAGGGCTGAGGCTGTGTCAGACTGCTGAAGAGATGGCAGCTAATCTCACAGGTAATACCATCATATTTTCCATATGTGCTTCTTGGCAGGGTGTGTATGTTGGTGACAAGTATGTGTGTTGGTAGCTTCATGAATTTGTTTGCACCTATGGACAGCTTTACATTTGAAATAAATTCCCTGATGGGAAGTTGGTATGAGTTATGAACTTGTGAAGAATGAAAATGTGGATGAAAGGGTGACAAGGTGAGATTCATGGTCAAGGAAACAGCAGGCTGAAATACCAGGTAGTGGAAAATGCGTATGTTGTATCCCAAAGAGCATGAAGTCTGGTGAGTAGTGGTGCTTTGGGACAGAGGTGAGAAGAACCTAGATGAGGAACTAAGTAGAAGCAGGATAATCTGTTGTACTTCTGTACTCTGGGAGGGCTACGTCAGGAGATACAAGCTGTTTCTTTCTCTGGCCTAGTCAGCTTTCTAGTTGTCAAAGCTCTGCTCTGTCACTTGAAGAAAAAAAAAGGCAAGCAAAAAAAACCTTCAGTGGATGAGACAGTTTATTTTCCCATGTGCCCTTTCTCCCCTTTCTTAAAGTCTTCTGAATCCTGCTACACTACTTGCTTCTCAAATAACGTCTGTAACACTCTTCATTGTAATTATTATTTTTTTATAACAAATTACAGTACTGCTTGAGCACATGCAAATATTGAAAGGATGCAAGCAATCTGGATTATGAAGATTAATTTACTTGTAAAAGTAATAGAAAATACTGAGCTGACCTTTGAGTGAAAATGCAAGGGGAAATGTTTTCTGTTAAAACTGCTTAGATTGTGACAGTTTCTCAGGCTAAGAGTGGTGGAGAACTTACAGTTGCTGTATAACTACGTGTTTGTAGCTTGATAAGATTGGATGACAAAATAGCTCTTTCCACCTCTGGAGTATTTTTGTCATAGTTACAATCCAAAGATGAGTGACTTGTGGGTAAATGCCCAGGCTGACTCTCAGGGACCTGAAGGAAAGTGGGTAATAATTTGTCTTTAGAAGTGACTTAGATCTTCTCAGTACTTTTAATTTCCTTGCTGTTTTCAAAGTAACTATTGAAGGTTTGTTGTAACTGAAATAATACTGGGGGAGATGAGGAAGGAGTGAGACTAAAATAAAGTGCTGAATTGTTTCTGATGGGAGATTTTACAGGAGAATCGGGTAGAAAGGTCAGTGTTGAAATGGGATTAGAACTTGGGACCAGCCATGCCAGGAGAACACAAGAGTAGCTGAAGCAGGACAGAGGAATTTGATTCCAAGCTCTTGCATTCACATATGGCATGATGCAGGAAAAAAAATGTTTCAGTAGAGTGTGAATGAGTGTGTGACTGGCTTTTGTCTTTTTACCAATCTCCAACAAATGTTATTACTAAATTTCTTATTATTAGCCAGTATCTTTTTGCAAGTACAAGGATTTTGTGGCTGGTGATTCAGAACTTAGTCATCAGTTTTTATTAGAACTGAAAATGGTCTGCTCTCATCTATTCAGCTGCTTACTTCTTCTTGTCAAACATGCTCGTAGTAAGCCGTCAGTGAGTGTGCTGCCATTCCATGAACGACTGTCGAAAAAGAAAATCCCAGCTTGTACTTACTCTGACAACAGAGGCAGAATATACTTTCTGCTGTAGTCATCTTAATTTTGCAAACTGAATAAAAACTGGCCAAATTCTAAAGCCTGCATGACTCTACTTTGGGAAAGATGATCAATTTGTTTTTTAAGATGTTTTTGCTCATTCCTTAACCAAACTCACCTTGCTTTTTCTGTTCAGCTCTTTTCTTCTGTTTGACTTTTAAATTAACCAGCCTGGGTAAGTGGGAGACTTGCTTACTTCTGTCTGCAGTTCCGTAATTTCTTCTTTCACACTGGAAAGTGTCCTGGTTTTGGTTTTAAATAGTTTTGTTTCTCAGTTTTACCTCAGCATTTCTTTTTGTCTTCTTCCAGAGGCTCTTCAGTTCAGACCTTCTCCATTGCTTCATATACTTGCTATAGCTTTGTTTTCACAGAACCATAGAGCAGCCCATGTTGGAAGGGACCTCAAGAGATGATCTGACCCAATCTTTCATGGGAAAGGGAGGCCAGATGAGACTAGTACCCTGTCCAATCACATCTGCAGTAAAGTACAGCACAGAGCTTCCTCATGACTACCCTGTAGAAAACTAGAAGAATATTTGAGCACAGAATGAATGACTAAGGAACAGGTTCCTCTAGTATCGCCTATAGTATACTGTCAACAGACAGGACTATCTGAAATTATGTCATCACACTCATATAAAAGAGGAATCCGTTGCTTTTAAACAGTGTTTATGATTGCCCTGCATTCATTAGCTGAAGCAATGCTGCTGTAGCCAGCACACAAGACCGGGAGGGTACTGTCTATATCCCTAAGTTAGGAGCAAGTTCCTTTGAATTTGCTATCAGGTCACATAGCTGGCTGCAATTACTGGAAGTGACGTCAAGGAGCAGATGTTTCCAACAGATGTTCTTATGACCACTGGGGAAGGTGGAAAAGAAACTATGGTAAATTTATTAGTATACGAGAGAGATATGGCCAGTGTTTTATTTCCACCAGGCAAAAAATATGCCTGAAAATTTACTCTTATTTTGGAATCAGTTGAGCTCTTAATCCTTTTTGTAGTTCTCTTTGTATAAGGTCTAGAGAAGGCAATTAATTATAATTTGAACTTGTTATAACTGTCTGGTATGTAGGGTTCGTTTGTCATTTACTTGATGGGAATGAGCTCTAGCACCGTTACTGAAAGGGTAGGGTGTAGTGATTGCCCAGTCAGGCTGTTCCAGGACTGTTCCAAACATGATGTTCCTCTTTCAGAAGCATGAAGTACATCTTAATTGTGGAATTAAGTTACTATGCAGAGAAAGCAGAATAGGTGGCATGGAGGGAGCACTTCATAAAGCCAAGGACAGTAAGTTGTGCTTGCATGGCACAAGCAAGCTGGCAAGTCCTTCCCATTCCTGCTGAAATGAGGCCACCAGAATCCTGTGAAGAGGTGACCCTTGTCTGTAGCAGTGTGACATGGCATAAAAGACAGGCCTTCATATTTATTTTTTTCTTTGCTTATACAATGAGTAGCATGTGTGACATTGAAAACTGTCACTCAGCATTTTTTAGTTACTACATGTGCATGCATGGGGTTTACTTTCTTATGCTGAATATTGATTATATTAAATGTTAAGTCTGAATGGTGGGTTTTTTACTGTAGCTGTTAAGCAATACCAGTATGTGAGCCTGGAGTTCTTACCAGCTTTTAGTTGCTGAAGCAGCCAGGCTGTACGGAGCGCACCGTATCTGTACCTTTCAACAGGTTGTAACTGTTTATTTCTAAACTGATTTGAGAGAAGATAGGATATTTGTACTGGAATCTGTATTTGTTTTTTACTAGGAGGGGATGATGAGCATAGCCCAGCTCGCAGTTTCTGAAGCTGAATTTGGCTTGCCCTGGAGAGTTGGTAAACATACCTCCTGCGTTTCCATAAGCTCCAGGAAGATAGAACTGCATCTCAGCACAGAGAGAGAAAGAAGGGAGAGTAGCAACAGGCTGCCTGTGTACCATGTGCTGATCTCTTTCTAATTAGAAGCTTTGAGACGAGCTGGAGGCTAGCTTATCTCTCTTTAGCATGTGAACATTTGATGGTGTTGTTTATAGACTTCCAGGGCTGTCAGAGTTGTGCCTCTGTGCGTGAGCCAACTGTTGGAACAAAACGCAATCAATCAGTGGTAGGGAGGCAAAGAGAGAGGATGGAAAGCAGTGGGGGCAGGGGAGACTGAAAGAAGTTGGAGTTGAAAGTGAGAGTAATGAAAACAGGTTTTGTGGAAGGGAAAATAGTTATGTATTTTTAAAAATTAGGAAAGAAGAACAGTGAAACTCCTTGCCCGTCTCTACTCCTCTTAGAAGAGCAGATGAATAAGCATATTAGTTACAAAATTATGTAACTTGTCTTTCTTATCCCTGGTATTTGTATACATTTAGGGTATGTTGGTGGGTATCTGTAAAATTGCACAAAGTCCCCCGTTAGATTCTGAAAGGTTCTCAAAGAGCAAAGAGTCAGTGCCAGAGGAGAAGCCAATTCCTTCTCTCAGTAGTTCAGAGCAACTTTTACCAGAGTTGATACTCATTCTGAAAATCAATTTAACCCTGTCTCAGGAGACAACTGGGTTCATGGTCAGATACCAGCTGCCCTTAACCTAAATGCTCAGGGAGGAGGACACATTTTGATTAAAAACTACTAAGTGTTTGCTTAGAGATTCAGTGTGTTTTCACCACCACATCCAAGAGACTAGTAACTTAAAATTATTATCATTTGTTGTAAATGATAATGACTGGGGTAAGGAATTTGAGACTGAGGTAGTGTCACTGCAGACCTTCTGTTCATGATGGTTGATGGGCCCTGCTGAAAAAGAAACTTTGTTCTAGAGGAAGCTGCAGATGGCTTTCTTCATCTTTTCTGAGTGCAAAGGAGTAAAACCACTGAGTATATTGTAAAACTCTTAGGGGATCTGTGACAATGTTACTCTGAATTTCTTGGGAACTTAAGGCTGTATTTGAAAACTTAAAAATGTATTCTGAGGGGAGCAGGTGAGTTGTTGAGGTGTTTAGGGGTTTTTTTTATGCTTTCAGTAAACTTTCTCATTCATGATCTGTCTGCGTTGTTAATGCCATGGTTAAATAACTTTAGACTATGTCA
Organism: Eurystomus gularis; assembly: GCA_013400335.1. NCBI lineage: Eukaryota > Metazoa > Chordata > Aves > Coraciiformes > Coraciidae > Eurystomus > Eurystomus gularis. The sequence continues at coordinate 110,985 of VZZY01007304.1, read as the reverse complement.
TCCCTGGACAGTTTGAAAGATGAAATGTGGCTGCATCATCTTGGGTTTTATAAGAAGCTTTGTTTCTAGACACACATGCAAAACTCCTTAAATCTCTATTTAATTTTTTCTTATTTTATTTCACAGTCCAATCTGAATCTGGTTGTGCCAACGTTGTGTCTGCAGCTCCCTGCCTGGCAGAGCCACAGCAATATGAAGTACAATTTGGACGATTACGCAATTTTCTCACAGGTAAATATCATGAAGCAAGGAAAAGGAAAGTAGCTGATTTTTTTTTTTTTGTCATTTCAATGAGTAAAGGACCAGATAATAATATTTAAAATCATATCTCTAACAATCTTTGGATTTCTAGTTTTGAGATTGCAGTTACTATAATTAGAAATATTTTTCCTTTTTTATTTTGTTGTTTGAATACCGAGTGCCTTTGGCTTTTGTAGATAGCTGACTGTTCAAACATTTAACCTTTGTGGATCTTGTAGACAGCAGCATACATATACAGGACAAGAAGGAAGATCAGAATGTTTTCTGTGAAAGGCAGACTTAGAAATCAGTATAGTTCTCGGCTGTCTCCTATTTTAGGCTTTTTAATTTTATTCATAACTGGCTTATTTTTATGATGGTCTAGCTTTTTAAGGGAGAATTTGTTCCCTTAAATTTATCTGTACCGGTTTCAAGACTGGAGGTATATGACAGAAAGTTTTAAAAAATTCTAATTCCGAAGTGTGATGCAGAAGACAATACTGATTTTTCTCCTTTTTTTCTTTACAATTTTAAAAATAATTTTAAAAAATGTATTCCTGGTAATGTCCTTATTTCTTCTGAGTCCCAAATATGGGAAGAAGAAAGCAGATAGGAGGGATTTGATCCCAGTGTTCATAACAGTAAGATCAATATTCCTGATAGCTTGTTGATGGGAAAGGGAAGGCAGCAGGCAGAGGCAGAAATTAGTGAAGTCTTAGCCTTGCCACCTAGAGCAGTTCAGCACCGTTGCATATCAGTATTGGGGGTAAATCCTTATGGTTTTAATAGGTTTTTGAGAAGTACAGTTGCTCTGTTCAGTACCTTAAGTATCACACAGGGAAGCTCTCAGCATGGTTTTGGTGTTCAGGTTGACTGTTTCTGTCTTTTTTTGTCACTCTTGGTCAGTTTTGATTTCTTGCACACATGAACTGCTGCTGTTCCTGCAAGGGAGTAACTTGCCAGCCAGCCATAAGGCACAGCAGGACTCTTCCCCTTTCTATGGTTCCTGACCTGAGGAGTGGGCAGGGGACTAGGACTACTGAATTATTTAGGAATTACTCTAGGGGTCTGTAGTTCAACCAGCTGTTCAAAGCAGGGCAAGATCAGGTTTGATCAGGTTGCTCAGAGCCTTGTCCAGCCTGGTTTTGAAAACCAGGAAGTGTGGAGATTGCTTTGCGCTTCTGTGCCCCAGCTGCAGGGCTGAGGGATTTGGTAAGAATTTCTCTTGCAGCAGCTTGCATGTTGTCCTTTCACTGAGCACCTCTGCAAAGAGTCTGGCTGCTTTTCCTCCACTGAAGTTAGCAGTCGGATACCCACTTGTTCTTCTCCAGGCTATACAGACACAAGTCCTATAACCCCTCTTCCTGTGTTCCTGGGGAAGGTTTCCTTTGTTCCTGTTTCTGTCAGCTTCCCATCTCTTCCCTTTTTCCCATCGCTGCGCAGTGAGGTCCTTCCCCTTGTTGCATTTCTGGACTAGTGCACCTGCAGAGAAAAGAGCACTTGCTGGCTGCTCAGAGCTTTCACTACATACTGACCACTGGTTTCACTGGGTTTGGCCCAGGTTCAGTGGGACAGAAAGGAGAATGATGCCTGAGTATGCAAATATCTATGTATACACTGCACACCACACACAGTCTGTAGTTACTCATATAGAAATGGGAGAGAGGTACAGTATGGACCAGAAAAGGTCTGCAAGAGTGCTCAATAAGAGAGGAAAAATAACCTAATGGAAAGGGGGAAAAAAAAATATGCATTGGTGAGTGGCAGGAGGAAAGAAAAAGCTGAAAAGCAACGCTGTTTGTGGATCAGCAATGCCTGTGTTGTACCAGTAATCTGGACCATGTGGTCCACCGGTAACTCGTTGTTGTGGCCCTGTATGTTGCCATGGTTTCGGTGGCAGGGTTTGGCTCCTTACAGCTCCCTGCAGCCTGCTGAACTTGAGAAGGAGACAACCCCAAGAAGCTGGTGAGGCGGGGTGGAGCTGTTGCACAGATCAGTCTCTGCAAGGTACGGCACAGCCTAATCGAGAGTTTGTTACACCGTGTACTAGGAATTACTTCTGGGATTTGCCTTGGCAGGGAGAGAGAGAGAAAGCATGCACATGAGCAGGCACAGAAATAACAACAGCACAGCATATTGCAGTACATTTTGGAAACCTGTAACTTACTTTCCCCTGGAGACAAATCAGCTCCATCCAAAATACCACATGCAAGTTTTATTGAAGCTGAAAGGAGACAAAAAAAAGCCACCAAAGTTCAGGCCCACACAAGCTAGGTAAATAATTTTGACTTAAATATGTTAAATACTATATTAAATATTCTGAGTAAATTTTAAAGCATTTATTGCAGCAAATAGGACATCGTTTTTTCTTCTTAAATAAACAGGAAAATATTAAACTAATGTATTTTATGAGGTTGTATTTTAATAGCTGACCCACACCTAAATAGGGTTTTGAAATCTCTGCATTTTGTTCTGATGAGGTACTTCACTGACTTGAAAATCTCTGTGCAGGTCTGTAATAGGTCCCGTGTATCCCCTTTAGGTTCACATCTAAATGAACCCCTTTAGGTTCATTTACATGTGCCAATGAAGTCTCCTCTTGTCTGGTGTCTAATGCCACTGTCGAGGCTTTTTGCAGTAACTGCCCTTGCTCTGTTTTATTCCCAGCAGAAAGTGGATTGAGAAATCATTCAAAGTTTGTTGCTGTTTTTTATGTAGATTCAGATTCTCAGCACAGCCATGAAGTGATGCCTCTTCTGTATCCCCTCTTCGTCTACCTCCATCTCAACATGGTCCAGAATGGCCTAAAAAGCACAGTGGACAGTTTTTACAGCCGCTTCCATGGCATGTTCTTGCAGAATGCCAGCCAGAAGGATATCATTGAGCAGTTGCAGACTACCATGACTATTCAAGATATCCTGTCCAACTTGAAGCTCCGGGCTTTTCTGGACAACAAGTATGTCATCCGCCTTCAAGAGGACAGCTACAACTACCTTCTTCGCTACCTCCAAAGTGACAACAACAACGCCCTGTGCAAAGTCCTGACCTTGCACATTCACCTGGATGTGCAGCCTGCCAAGAGGACTGACTACCAGCTCTACGCTGGTGGGAGCTCCTCGCGCAACGAGAGCAACGGCCTGGAACCCAGCGAGGTGCCAGCTTCCATTCTGCAGAACGAGGCGGCGCTGGATTTACTGCAGGACAGCATTAAGCGTGTCAAGGATGGGCCTCCTTCCTTAACGACCATCTGTTTCTATGCCTTCTATAACACAGAGCAGTTGCTAAACACTGCAGAGATTTCACCAAATAGCAAGCTGCTTGCTGCTGGGTTTGATAATTCATGTGTGAAGCTGTGGAGCCTGCGTTCCAGGAAGCTAAAATCTGAGCCCCACCTCGTTGATGTGTCCCGCATCCGCCTGGCTTGTGACATCCTTGATGAGGAGGTCTGGATACCCTTTTTTTGTTTTTTCACACCCTCCACCCCCTATTACCCTTTCTGCCGAGGTATTTTGGGCATGCATTGTGGAGTATCTGGTAATGTCTTAGAGGCCTGTGAGGCTGTTACACAACCCGTCTGCCTTGACACACAAATTCTACAGCCTGTTCTCATCCTTATTGTTCCCTGCAATGGCTGTAAGTGCTGCTCTAAGGTGCAATGAGGTCATAGTTTGTTAGTCCCAGGTGCTGATCTCCCTCCTCCAGCTGTCCTTGAACAGCTGGCAGTACATAGGCAGCCCTGTAAGAACAGGTGACTAGAGAAGGCTCCCTTCTCTGAGGAGCACGGAGCCTTCTTATGGATGGGAAGATGAAACCAGGAGGTGCAGGCAGTGAAAACACACTGGTGAATGAAAACTAGAAAGAAAGTGGCTCAGAACAACCAGTCAGGCTGGGGGAGAGAAGGGGAGAGCCACAGGAAGAGGAACATAGAGACAAAGTAAGGGAAGAGCCAATGGAGGCTGGTCTGAGGCCTCAGGAAGAAGGAGGGATGCCTAAGTGCAGAATTGTATTTCAGGCAATGGCCTTAATCTCATGTGAAGAGTTAGCGTGGAAAAATTATGCAAAATGTCTCTGTCAAGGAATCTCCAGTGTAGAAACTTCAGAGGCTTCCCACTCTGGAGTTCTGGAGACAAGGACAGGGATGTGTGTGCCTTCACATGCCAGGCTGGATAGCATCTTCTAGTCTACTCTTTTATTTTTTCCCTTTTAGTCACACCCTTCCTCCCCTCTGTCACAGCATCATATATCTGGTTCGAGATCAGAATTTGTGACTCTTCCTTTGTATAATGACTCCCCTTTTGAAGGAAAAAGAAACCCCAAACCTGGTTTTCCTACTGTTTTTTCTTATAAAAAATACCTAGTGGCAAGGCTCTGTTTATTTTGGAAGAGTGCTTGCTCTGTGCAGAGCTCTGTGGTTAGGGATTGCTTTGTTAGGTTGAGAATTAGAGGCAGTCATCCAGGTGAGATAGCGAAGTGGCATGCTCACTGCCTCCCAGGTTAACCCTTTCTGCACAGTGAGCAGGGAAGTGGGTCAGACTAGCCCAAGATGGAGCTATGGACTTGTTTCCATTACAGGCTGCCAGAGTTCATAGGACATATGACTGTGTATTGGCTGTCATGGAAACAAAATGTCAATAACTTGCAACAGAGGAGAATTTCTCTGGTAAATCAGCGGGCCACCTCCTTTGGCTCCAGACTATAGAAAATTGAGATATTGCCAGGTTATCAGGAGTGTGTATTCGTTTTTTTTGGCACATAGGCACATACTTGTATGTCATACGTGTATTATGAAACAAGCCATGGAAGTTTGAGTACAAATGGCTCTTGTTGGCTATTTAATATTTTGTGTATCCTGCAGTATTTGTGCACATGTCTAAACCCCAAAACTGGTCAAAGACCAGCATAGATCAAAGTCGTCATTGCCATGAATAACTTCCACCACTGGCAGAACAAATAGTGACCTGATCAGGAGTTCAAAATTGAGGGAGGATACCAGCCTGAACGTGCTGCTGGTTATATGTCCCAAATGTAGATGAAAGTCTGTTGACTACAAAAGAAATAAATTCCCAAAGTGAAAATACACTGGCACCCAGGGGGTCACGGGAACAGACCAGCACCCGCTTGGGTGCCGCAGGAGTGGAGCCACAGATACTAAGATGGGCCAAACAAGACCACCCTGATGGGGCTGCAGTCATCAATAATGCAGCTTGGTGTGAGCAGGGGCTGGTTTGATCAGGTTCACTGCAGTCTGAACATCAGCAATTCACAGCAATAAATCTGTTGACGACCTTGACAAAGAACAAAAATTCCGAATGTGCTTTGACATTACTTCAGTGAGTTCTGTAGAATAACAGGAGGATGTTAAACTGCACTGGATTTTGTAAGGTTTGTAAATTTTATTTTGGTTTATTTCTTGATCATGTAATTAGCTTTGGATACTGGATTTAAAGAGTAGTGCCTGACATCATTATTCTTCAGCTGGGTTTCTAATTTGCTGCAAGTAAGTAGGTTGTTCTGTTCATGAAGACAAGGCTACAACTGTGCTAGTTTCAGTGGATCTTGTTCAGGGTGGCACTAAAACTACACTATTGGGTTTAGTAACTCTTTGTGTGTGTGTGTGTGTATACATATACATATATATATATAAAAAATGAGGTTGAGACTTGCAAAAGTGTTAGAGAACAACGCTTTTTCCTAGTCCATGTAAAGCCTTTTTGTCACTAAGGTCAAAATCATCTACTAGGTGTAGTTTTAGTGAATTGTGCTCAGTGTGATGCCCCAGTGCACTTCACCAGTGATGTCTGGCTTCTTGTAAGTAGGAGAGGTTTACTATTTTGGGATAAAGTTATTCCATTTTCTTTATAGTAGCATCTCACAAATGCCACTTTATAGTCTCTCTTGCTTAAGGTCCAGTATGAAAATGCAGTTTTGCAGCTGTGCAAATGGATGTATTGTCTTTGTCTCTTAGCACTTTTGCCATGCTCATCGCCGGTACTACATAAATCAACAACAGACAATAATACTCTGTTCCAAACCGCAAGAGTGGCAGCCTTTAAATTCTGTAAAGACTAAGAGTTGACCCCGTTCAGCTCTGCTTCTAAGATTCTGCTTTCAAGTGGCAGTGGTCCTTCAAGTGGTCATGAGCAGGGATGGTGCTGACGACTTGATGCCTGCAGATGGGAGGGAATTCTGGAAGGAATGGTAGGAAATGTCCTGCAAAGAGAGCTGTGGTATCTGCTCCCCCATCTTTCTCTGCTAAGAGAATCGTGCAGTAGGCCGCTAAGAAGTCTTCCCTTTTGACATCTTAAGAGCACTGCAGGGTGAGAGAGATGACAACACCCAGGGAAACCTGTTACTAGCTAGAAAAAAAAGAAAAAGGGGGGGGGG
>VZZY01007304.1:93393-104342 GCA_013400335.1 Eurystomus gularis | reverse complement strand
TGAGTATGATATTATGATATTTGGGTTTTGGAGGGTTTTTTATTTTTTTATTGTTGCTTTTTGAGGCTCACTCATTCCCTTGAAGCTTATGCTGGGTGGAAGATGAAGATTTTTTTTGTCAGCTAAATAGTACTTGCTGCTCACAAGATTAAATGCATCAGCAGTCGATTTTTTTCTGGGTCCAGATGACTGTCATGCAAAATCCATTACTGATTTAAGTTAACAGCTGAGGACTTGAGCAGTCTCTCCATAGGTGTATCATTTGGAAGATGTCCTGTGTAACAAAACATACCAACAGTTTTGTTCTTTTCAGTTTCTTAATTGGGAGTCTTATACTTGTTCAAGAAGATTTCTTGTTCACCTCTGAAGAGCAATTTTTTTTTTCCTCACTTTAGTAGTGTTTGTAGATTCTTCAGCTGTATGCTGTTACTTAAAAAATGTTTTGCTAGTTCTTTTCAAAATGGATAGTTCAAATAATAAAAGGTAGCTTTTAATGTGTATGCATAGATTATTTATTAAAATAGGCTTATATAACTTAACTTCTTGTCCATTCCAAGGAAATACAAGTTGTTCATGCTAATCTGCAGCAGCAGCCACTTCAGAAGGAGCCAATGGCTATCTGGGTAGTGGCCGGTGGTATGATGTATTCAGGAAGCCTCTTCAGTGTGTGAAATTGGAATCCTGAAAAAACGTTATGAAGAAAGATTCTCTGCCTCCCTGCTGACTTATAACACGAGTTGCTTTCTGTAGCTACTGCAAATGCTCGCCTACATGGTAGTAGCTGTGGGAAGTAAGGAAGAGTGTGCTTGATCTGACAAAGAAGTGAAGCTTGGTTCTGCAAGGCAGTAATTCAGTGGCTGCACTTCCAGCTGCTTTGTGAATCTGGTCAGGAGACTAACTGGGAGTTAGCCTGGATAAGGGAGGAAACAGAAGAATATAGTGACTCGGAAGCATTATATAGTGAGCTATAACAGCGGTCTGCAGTTGTTAGGTTAAGTGGGTGTCAAACAGAAGCCAAAGATAAGATTTGCTACCTGTGACCATATAGGCGCTTGGTTTTGAATGCTGCAGGAAGGTATTGTCAAATAAGCTGCTACTCTAATATAAGAAATATACTCTAAGAGAGAGTATGTGCTTGGAGACAGCCCAAGTAGCCCTGTAGGAATCTGAAGGCAGATACCTGTACTTGCAGAACTTACAGAAACTTTAGTACAACATAGGTAACTTGAATGGGCTTCCACTGGTAACTTGTCAGGAATCTTCTGGTCATAATTAAATAGTATACAATGCTGCAGGTATCAGCCTCTCTCCTTTAATGTGGTAACATAGGCTAGAGATGCTGTGGATTCTAGCAAGCAATACCCTATCTGAGGCAGAAAAAGCAATTTGAATAAGAACGGGGCTTTGCGTGCTAGAACCTGCAACTTCTCTCTGCCTCATCTCCATAGTAGAGATGAATTTGGCTCCCAGCCACATCATAAAGCTCCCATGGGCACTGACTGCTCTGACAAGAATTAGCATTGCTAAACGTGGCTTGCCGCCTACTACTCAACATGCAGTTGAGATGGAGAAAGGCAGCAAGCTAGCTAAGGCAGAGTTTGGTCACCTCTGATGTGAGATTTGAAATCACTGGAGGAGAAGGGCTTCCAGGACTATTGTGAAGGCTGAAGCGAAACTGTCTGTGGGTCTTGAGGTCAGAGGAATGGGAGATGTTGTGTCAGCCAAGAGAGCTGCTCAGGTTGTATTGGCTTCTGCTGGCCAGCAGCAGTCTGGCAGTCCCGGGGAACTTGGTTTCCTCTTGGGTCAGGAAGTGCTCCTTCTGCAGGAAACACGCCAGTTTGTGATGATAAAAGTTAAAAGGCCTGCTCACAAACAAAAGGGCGTTGTGTTGAATTTGGTGTGCAGAGATTGTCCGTGGATGAGTGTTACTGATGCAGTACTGAGGAAAGGTGTCTGCCTGACAGCCCTCAGGAAGGGTGGTCTTGAGCTACTTCACTGGTGCATGCCAAGCCATGGTTATCTCGCACTCTGTCAGTGAGACCCCAGCTTGTAAGGCAAGGACACTCTCTTGAGTTACAATTTGTTGAAACTCATGCAGTCTGTAGCCTTTGAGTGTTGAGAGGTGCTTTTTGAGTAGACTTCTAGAGACTCAGCCTCTGTTGGGAGATTCCTTTAGCACAGCTCCCTGAACAGTCTTTGACCATGAAAGCTTTTACTTGTTGGCTATCTGCCCTGGTACCTGAATTGGAGAATTAGGGGATAAAAGAGTTTCCAGTGCCATCCTTTTTTGTGATTATTCATCTTCTCCTACCCCAAAATAGGTCCTTTGACCTAAATAAGCTGCATACATTTTGCTGTTCTTGAAGATTGTTCTTGAAGGGTGGGGATGTGAAAGCACCCTGATGGAGCTCACATGGAGAAATGGATATTATGGCCTTACTGGGTTTCTGTTCACATGTGGGGCTAAGAAAGAATGTCCAGCAGACGTCTTGTCAAATGTACTTTTTCTTTCAATCTCCTGCCTTTTATGTCTTAAAAATGTTTCTTTTTCTCTACTGTGAGATTCACTTGCGATAATGACCACACCAAAAGAGCAGATGCCAGGATCTGTTGCAACATCTTAGCCAAAAGTTTAGTAAGAAGCAGACAGGGAATAAGCATATGTTTTTAGCAGGTGGAAAAATGTCATAAAATACTTCTTTTTTTACCTAGTTGCTTACAGCCCCAGGTTAAGGTGCCTTCTGGAGTGAGCATGAGGCCACCCCAAATGAAGATAAAATCTTTATATGAAAGGCCTACTTTGCTGTCTCTTTCAGCATTAACTTAGATGTAGCAAATGCACTAGCAATGTTTGTGTCTCAGAGTTACACAAAATGTGTGCCATCTAAAACAACTTCTTCTGTATTAACACCCGCCTGTTTTCCTCGTGGTAGTTCCTCTATTTGTTGAACAGATAAACAAGCTTTCCTTGCTTCTTTTTCCCCTCCCCAACCAGGAGGAAGAGGACGACAGCGCAGGCACAGAAATGAAGATCCTGAGAGGACACTGTGGACCTGTGTACAGCACGAGGTTCCTTTCAGACAGCTCGGGACTTTTATCTTGTTCTGAAGACATGTCCATCAGATACTGGGACCTCGGAAGTTTTACAAACACTGTGTTATACCAAGGACACGCCTATCCTGTCTGGGATTTGGATATTAGCCCCTGCAGCCTGTACTTTGCCAGCGGTTCCCACGATCGCACTGCAAGGCTCTGGTCATTCGATCGGACGTACCCACTGCGAATATACGCAGGCCACTTGGCGGACGTAGACTGTGTCAAGTTCCACCCTAATTCCAACTACTTAGCGACAGGCTCCACGGACAAAACTGTGCGCTTGTGGAGCACTCAGCAAGGCAACTCAGTGCGTCTCTTCACCGGGCACCGTGGCCCCGTGCTAGCGCTTGCGTTTTCTCCCAATGGTAAGTACCTGGCATCAGCAGGTGAAGACCAGCGGCTAAAGCTGTGGGACTTGGCATCAGGAACTCTGTACAAAGAACTGAGGGGGCACACGGACAACATAACCAGCCTTACTTTTAGCCCCGACAGTAGTTTAATTGCTTCAGCGTCAATGGACAATTCAGTCCGGGTATGGGACATTCGGAACACTTACTGCAACGCCCCTGCAGATGGGTCTTCCAGTGAACTGGTTGGTGTATATACCGGACAAATGAATAATGTACTGAGCGTACAGTTCATGGCCTGTAATCTTCTTCTAGTGACTGGAATTGCACAAGAAAATCAGGAACATTAATTATTTTTTTTTCTTAGGGAAGCGGGTGGGTGTATTGAATGCCAGAGGCCATTACAAGCTGAGATTACTGACTGTGAAACACTTCTATTCCTCTGCCCCCTTGAAAGGCATGTTCAGTGTGATGCAAATGCTTTAAAATGTCTTGCCCACAAAAAGGTCTGTGCTGTTGAATGGAGTAAGAGAAAAAGGAGGACTGATGAAAATATGTATACATCTTGTACTTCTAGAGATGGAGAAGAGGGGAGTAAATCCAGTAGCTTGAGAAAATCAAAACAAGATTGTCCAGACAAGTGAGACTGCCAACCAGATAAGCTGCTGACGTGCACTTAAATATCCTGCATTGATTGATGGGCACGTCTTACCTACTGTTAACTGAGGCTTGAGTGTGTGGAGAACTACTGGCCCAGTGTTTTCTTGTTTTGCTTTTGTTTTCCTGGTATTGCAGAGGACCAGCATTTTAAGACCCTTCTGTTAAAGGAATATTATGTATTTTCTACAGCGATAGTGGTCCTAAATATTACAGCTCCCTATAGCACTTCTGGAATATTTTGGACTAGCTTAGTAGAAAATACTATCTTTCTTTTAAGTAAGAGGATGGAAGTCTGACCTCAGTTGGGGCCCATCTCTGTGCTGTTATTTGGGTTTGGTTCCTGGTACTAGCTGTGATATTTGTATTTATGTTCCAATAATTAGGAATCTTTCTGAGTCTGGTTGCACTGTGTTTTGAGGACAGGATGACAGTGGGAGTAGAGCAGCGGCTATAAGGGTAATAAAGACTTGCCTTGTCTGGAGGAGAGCACAGTAGAACTGATGCAGCTAAGTTTGGACTCTGAATGGAAACAGGGCATGTCAATCTACCACTGCACCTCACAGAAGTATTTCCGTAAATGGAAGTTGGCAGTGTGGGGAGCAGGGGCCGAGGAGAGAGAGACACACACACACAAAGCAACATGGGAAAAAATAGTATTACTAAATTATTGTGCGTACACAGAGGCAGCTCTGCCAGTTTTGGATTTTTCTCAAAATGTTGCAATATCAGTTTCATGAACACTTTGTGAGATAAATCATCAGCATTTACAACAAGGATCTGCGGAAAAAGCACGTTCTAGTTTGTCATTTGGAGAGATTAAATATTTCTGCTTTCTGAGAAGTTATTTTGTATTTTGTTTTCTATTAAAAGCATTTAGTTTAAAAAAAAAAAAGTAAAATCGGTTTGGCCCCTTTCTGGGAAACTTGCATTGGAGAGAGAGAGCAGGAGCATGCTTCTCCTACACTGCTCCAGCCAGAACCCATTTGGCAATTAGAGGCTGAGTCTGGTGGTCTCACTCGCTTCACGAGTGCTGTTTTGATATCCCCTACTTGCTTTACACAGAGCTGACTTAGCAGGTCATGGAGTAGGGCATTGACACAGCTTTCGGGTCGCAGCTTTGTCAATCAGCACGTGAGGATCTAGGTACCCCCTGAGGTTGACACTGTGCGCTAGGTCTTTTCTGTAGCACTGCATGACCTTTACTTTGTGGTTTGATGCTCTAAAATGCCTCTTTTGAGCAAAAAGCACAATCTTAATGTCTTCTAGACAGGCTGTTATTAAATGATAATTCCCTTTAGCTTCCCTCAGACCTTCTGGACTGAGAGAATTTTCTTCAGAACATCCAAACAATCTAAGTTTAGATGACAGCTCATAATTGTCTTCTGGTTTGGTTTGATTTTGTGGGGGTTTTGGTGTTGTTTTTTTTGTCTCCTTACACGTTGGTAAATGACCAAAACCTTTTATCAGAAAAGTGTTTGACCTTTTTGAGATTAGTAATAGTGCGTGCTGTGACTCAGCTCAGGGAGTACCAGAAACCCCTCTGTACGCTTGGAGCTGAATGGAGCTGCTAATCTTCTGACCGCCGTATATCAAAAGTTTGAAACAGCCCAACAATCCCCAACCAGGATCAGGCATTTTTGGAAAAGAAATACGGGAGATGGTTGTACTGCTGATGCTTTGTGTGATGCAGGTCTCTAGAAAGACCTTCTCCTTCAGATCTGTTGAGCTGATACTGCTCACCAGGCTAAATGCTTTGTATTTTTCAACCCGCGGTAATCTCTGTGGTGGTTTTGCGTGATTCTGTAGATTCTAACCAAAGATTTCACTGTGAAATGACTGCTTTTACAGCAGAGTATCAAAGTGCTTGGCTGGATGCCTGTGTGAGTATCTAGGAAGGATATGGCTCACCAGTGTTGCACTGGGAACTCATTTTGCTTTTTGTTGCCGTATGTTCTGAGCAGTGTTTAGATCTAGAGTGTCTGGACTTTTGGTCCTGAAGTAGAGCAAACAGCAACCAAAAGTGGGATGGGGGGGAAGTCGAGATGGGCAGAGAACAAAGTTTCTGTTTAACAGATTATTGTGAAGTATTTTGCATAGAGAAGTCACAAGTAAGAGTAAAAAGACTTAGGAAGGAAATCCAATTATATATACATAGGCTAAAAGATGTAAAAGTGATTTCTGAGGTCTTGGAAACACAGTATCGCTAATAATGCGCTTCAAACCTATAAACTTACGCACTTTGTGGGCAGTTTTTGGTGCTCACAGAAGGTAAATGTCTGAAGGTGGGAAACCAGGAAATTAATCTAGACTGTAAGAAATGTCTGCAATTGACGGACAGGCTGAGTTTCAAGGCAGATCTAAGAAGAAAGTATGAGTGGGAGGAAGGAATACCATTAAGTCTAGCAAAATTTGGACTGTAATCTCTATTAACTGTGTAGTTCAGAAATAAGTCTGCATTTACACAGACCCCTTCCTTATTCTATTTTAAACACATATCATAAACACAAAAGCATTTAGGTTGACATAGTTAAACACTCAAAAAGTGTCATAGGAGGGACTTCAGCTGCCTGTGAGCCTGTGTAACACAGTTCTCAGCCTCTTTGCCTCAGGGTCCTCTTTGCCCTGCAAAGCTCTGCTCATTTCCTGTGCCTGCTGGGTGATGCACAGTGTGCTGGCCACTGCGTGGTACCAGCCAGGGCCTAACAGGAGGTGCTTGGAGAAAGAAGTCATATAGACAGCGATCCTTCCACGGTTTACGCACCTTCCATGGCTTACATACCATCTTCTCAGAGTTATTGTTTGTCATTTTTTTTATTTTTAGTAGGCTGCCAAAGCTGCAGGCTATGTATCTGCAGTAGCCACTGATGGATTTAGTTTCCATGAATTTTGTCTCATCCCTTTTATTAAGCAGCTATACGGTTGTAGCTTCCACAGTTTGCTTCTCCTAGAGTTTGCTGCTCTGAGTTCTACACCTTGATTTCATGACAAGGAAAGGTATCTCCTTGGTTTTGCCATCTGTTATCTGGTAATTTTGTTCTGTTCTCTAACCTCCTGAGTTGGTAAAGGCAATGAACAGCAAAACATCCTTTCAGAAGGTGCCGGGTAGTCCAGGCCACGGTAAACATAGTACAAGTCCATGCATAGTCACTGAATACTGATGAAAGGAAGGGGTATTTGCTCTAATAAAGTGCTGCACCCATTCACAAGTCTATGTTAAAGTTGCCCTTCCCACTTTAACCCTGGCATCTCCTGAGCAGCACGTTGCCACACTGTTCAGTCTAAATGCCTTAACTTTCCCAACTGTGAAGTTCATCCTATTCCTCCCCATTCTGGTTCTTCTGTGAAAAAGCTGTCCTTAGAAGTGTCTTTTAAGTCCCAACACATCTTACAGAATCATATTTCCATTAATGGATCCTTCAGATTCACCAATAAAAATAAAAAGGGCTTCAGGCCATTTTGCTAACCTTGTTTCAACTGTTGCTGACTGTTAGTCCTCCAGGCTCACTGGGTTCTTCAACAAAGTCCTGAAATGGCCTTCCTTTTGAGTAGTGTCTTGTTGCTCATCGTGAGCCAGGCTCTAAAACCGTACCATTACAAGAGACCGATGTGACTGTTAAATTAACTGCCTGGATGTCCCTTGCCAAAGACTATTCCGTCACGCTGCATGTTAGCTATAGAGCTTTTTAAAAAGTACTGGATAGGAGCCCAAACTGACGGAAATAACTCAACAATGCTCACCATGCTCGATGTACTTCAAGTATAAACTACTGGCAAAATTTGTCTCTGCACTGGTAATCTTTTTAAAATAAATTTAAACATGTGTCCTGGACAGTGCCATACAACAGCTGTGGGCAGCGGCTGTACAGAGGAGGTGGTATATTCCACGTGCCTATTCCTACCTAATCCGGATCTTTGCAGTGGCGTTTAAGATAAAATTGTCTTCTCTTTGCATAGGTTTGTGATCTTCAGTGAAATCATGATCCTCTATGACAAGCCTGATAACAACAATGTTTTGGCATATACAGCCAGGGCATCAGCTGAGGACTTGATGGTGTTTGGTGCTGTACAAGCCTATCAGCACACGGGCAGTGCTCCTCTAACACTTTGCCTCAGAACAGGAGAAAGAAACTCCACCTGAATCCCGCTACCCTGCTGTCAAAGGGAGGAGGTGTACCAGTATCACCGCCCCAGTGCTGGAGAAGGGGACAGAAGGCAGCACAGAAACTCCGAGTGTCAGGACATGAGACTAGGGTCATGATTGTGTCCAGTTCTATTTCTTTGCTATCACTTCTTGCTACCCACCCGGTAGCAATGCTTCTGTTCACAGTGCCACACATCATGCACCACCAGCAACTCCAGCAGCTTTGGGAGAGTAGCAGGGCTGGTCAGGCAACTTGTTGAAATAATCGAGCTGCTTTCCTTTCTCCGAAATTGCCTGTAAGTATTTCCTTAATCAAGCTTGGGTTTTGTTTTGGTTGTTTGGTTGGTTTTGTTTTTTTCCTGTCATTTAAAATTGTTTAACAAAGGTAGGCTGTAGCATACTGCACTACCTATTTCCACCTGAAAAACATCTTTGATCTTGTGATATTCTCTGGGGTATTAGGGAGATATCCTAAGCCCCCCACCCCTAATTTGGAAGGTGCCAGATCAGATCCTACTTTGTTTTTTACACTTAGGCAAGTGGGCTACCTAGACAGCAACGAGTACCATTGCTCTGCTCGGTGACACAGTAGTGCTCCCGCTGAAGCTTCCAAAGGCTGGGTCACATAGGAAGTTCCTAAAAGTGACAGCTAGAGGAGAGATAGGCGGACACTAAGGGGAACAAGGCTGTGCTAGATAACAAACCACTCTTGCCAGGAGTTTCTTGGGTTTTAGACAGTATGCATCCACTCTGATGTCTGCCTGAGGGCAGCCCTGGGCCTGGCTTTGCAACAGCTAGCGAAGCTTTGTAGTTCATGGAGAGGGAAAGGACAGTGCAAATAAGGGCAGAAGCTGCTGTGTGCTTGCTGCAGTGATAGGCTGGGGTCACGCTGTAAGACAACCCTGGACAAACTCGTGCCAGGCGCATCTGGGAGATGGCCATTTGTCTGGCATCCAGAAAAGCAGAGCAAAACTTGAGTAATGACAACCTGCCCTTTAGAACTAGCGCAGATCCTTCCGGAGCCGCGTGTCGCTCTGCGCCAGAAAGCCACCAAGCCCAGACCATTAGCTCAGGCATCCCAAGGTCTGGAGTTGTGAGCACACATGCAGCACTGTCATATTTTAGCTTAACACATCAGAACTTCAGCCCACTGCTGGAGTTGAAATGAGGCATGTTTGCACAGCTTTTGCTCTTTTTTTTTTTTTTTTGGACTGGTCAGCAGCTTAGCTGGTGACTTCATGTGCTGGACTGCTGTTGCTTTTGCCATTTTTGCTTAAGGCAATAGCAGAGCAATCTGCATGTGGTAAACAAACTGGAAAAGAATAGGCAGAATTTTAGGCGCTTTCTTCCCTCCTAGCAACTCCATTCCACTAGTGCAAATATTGGTTGTTGTGGTTTTTTACACTATTTTTTTCCTCAGAAGCAAAGTCTAAAACAAACTGGAACATAAATTTCTGCTGCATCTGTACTTCCCATCATCTTTGCCAGTCAGATCTTCTTGTTCTGGAGGAGGTAGGAGATACCTGCCTTTTTCTTTTCTTTTTTAAAAATAATTTATTACTTCTCCAAAGTCTCTTAAGAGAAAATATGCTCTGCTCTCCGACAGCCCTCATCCTGCAGCCAGCACAGAAAATGCAAGTGCAGAGAACCTGCCTTCCTGTAGCCCTGTTTGTGTCCGTATGGATTTATTTCAGGTTTATATATCAGGTATCACAGGATTTCATGGCTCTGTGTTGCTTTTGTCCTGCTTGTTTCCTTCAATGCCAAGGCTTTTGTCCTGAAGGTACCCTGTTGTTTCTCCTTGCAGATGCAACAGACTACAAAACTGTTTGAGTATCATGCAATATCTAAATATAAATATAGCATATAGTTTAATCTGCAACATGTAACCCCACAGCTTTCATATGCAGTCTCATAACCTGGGACGAGCACAGCCTACAGCACCTGAAGCTTTTCTGGAGGACATAAACTCGCATCTCTGCCAACTTTCCTGAGTGTGCCTTTCTTGTGGTGCTTACACCTGCCTCCCTTTCACCTCTGTCATCCCCTGTATCCACTGGTTTCCCTCTGTACCTTCCAGCACCCTGCTGGGAAAGAGCAAGGGCTGTGGCAGGTTTGGCAACAGCCCTGTTGCGCCCAGGCGGGCGGTTTGTTCTCTGTACTGTGTCCCAGACCAAAGTTAATCCCCAGCCCTTGGAGCTGGGGTGGGGAGGTGGCCAGCCTGGGGCTGGCGTGAGGGATGCGGTGCGTCCCTGCAGCCCCAGGGAGAGGCGCTGGCTCCTGGGGAGCAGCGCGGCACAAACCTGCCGCAGCATACGGCTCCTCACAGGCCACAGCCAGCGTAACCAACCATCCCTTCTCTTAAAAAAAGTCGTGTTTTATCCGATCTTCCCCACCCCTTTTACAGGCGATCTCACGCGGTTTTGCTCCAAAAACCCGCTCTGTTCAGGACGCGGGGGTTTGGTGGGGCCGGGGCGGCCTGTGGGTGCCGGCCGGGCCTTCCTGCGCGGCCCTGCCCTGTCACTCGGGGAGCGAACTAACCAGAAACACCGAAACCGCCCCAAAACTGGGGCCGGGGCGGGTGCCAGGCCAAGCTTCCGCCCCGTTCGCGCAGGGCGAGGCCGAAGCCCAGCTCTCTTCCCCTAAGGCCGCGCCGGGACGAGCCAGGGCGGTCGCCTCCCTCCGCTGGGCCTGGCCCGGCCCCG
>VZZY01007304.1:26918-91438 GCA_013400335.1 Eurystomus gularis | reverse complement strand
CGGGGCCGGGGTGCGCAGCGGGCCGGGCGCGCTGCCTGGGGGGGCCCTGCCTGCCGGGGGGCACAGCCCGGGGCGAAGGGGAAGGTCCCGTTTCCCTCCCGAACCGGCGCATCGAGTAGCATCTGAACACAACGAGAAACCTTCGAGCCGACGTTTGGTACATGTTAAAAGCTAAACCCGTGCGTTTTGGCCCCCTCCTGCTTTTGCCATCTCTTATTTTGTTGCTTTGAAGGGGAGGCAGAAGTTTTGTAAGTTACAGAGCTCGTCTGTTTTTCCTGCTAGTGTTGGTCAATGCCTCTGTGCGTGGTTCAGGGCTGGCTTCACAAGCCGCCCGCAGTAATCTCGGGCCTGAGACTATATGGAATGAAGTAAAAATGGGAATCCTAAGCTTTTTTAAAAAATAAATTAGAGTTCTGTCTGCTAAGAAATTCCTGTGTAGTTTTTTTTTTTTTGAACCACCTTTATTGGTGGACAGTATATGCGCTGCCATGGCAGTGGGAGACCTGTAAACCTGAGCAAAAACTTGGGAAATTCCTGTGGAATAGGTAAATGCTATTCAAGAGAAAAAAGGGAGGGAGGTAGACTCCCATGAAAGAGGTGTTTTGGGGAAATATGAAATACTTTGTAGAAGATTTTATTCATGGTTACAGAGCTTTGTTACCTGTTGGTGTTACATAACTAAATGAGTTTTTACAAGAAACTAGGGTTATTTCTATGCTGTGAACACCTGTTTTATGCAGCTAATTCCACTTTTTTGGGTGTACAGAATAAAAGCAGGGGTAAATTGATGGGACAGGACTGGGTCGAGAGAGGAAAAGGTATAATGTTCCATAAGGCTTCAGTCTTGCACAGGATTATTTTTCTTCATTGGCTTACAGACTAAAAAGTAAAAAGTCCTTTGCCAGTAACTAATGTTCGGTCTATTCAGATTCTGATGAAGAAGTGAATATCTGATCAGATAGATCACCTGCCAATTCTACATTGAAGTTCTTTGTTTTTCCCACTGAAATTGAAACAAATTGATTCTTTTAAGGATGGCTTTTAGAAGCCAAAGGCTGCTAACTAATGAGAACTTAATTTAATTCTGTTTATTGGGCACTTGCTGTTGGCCTGTTTATCACAGACAGGGTACAGTATCTTTGTAATTATGTTTTAAAATAGGGCTAAGTATCCTTAATCTGTGCAGTCCGCTGATGGTTTTATCTAAGTAAATCAACTGTCACAGTTACTAAGAATCAGCTACGTGCAGTTTTGTCTTTAGAGTTAACAAAATGGCCTCAATTATTAAGTTTTAAAAAAACCTAACACAACAACTTGATATCAAATCATGAGGATGGAAAAAATATGCAAATGTAATAACTGCTTCTCAGTGTTCTCTTGGTCTTGGTTCTGGGAGCGGAGTGAATTTACGTAAAATTTTTCATCTTTACTGACACCCTACTTAAAAGAAAACGTTTGTTGTTAAGTTGTAATTAAGTGGGAGGATGGAAAAGCTAACGAGAATATTTGGGGTCATTACAGAGTGTAGGAATAACAGATGTGGGTAAAATGCCTTGTAGGTGTTTGTAGGGAAATCACATCTGCCCATTGTATTTAAAATGTGTTGCATTTTCTTCCCATTGCATCTTTGTACTGAGAAACTAGTCCTTGAAAACTCAGTATCTCTGTTTTTTGTATTCAAAGAAAGAGGAACGTTAATGGTTTCCCTGTATGGAACAATGAACCAAGGGTAAAACATTTAATTTCCTTTTCAAGTCTTCATAATCGGTAAGCAGAGGCTGTGAGATGTCTTCATAGGCTTATAGGCGCTGCTTTTTTCTGCAAGAAAGTTGAGCTCTTCCAGATCCTTTGCATTTTATATAGCCAGTAGGTGGTAACATAGCTGTAGAGCATTACCAGTGTGGAGTGAAATGATACATACCTTTTCTGTGATTCCGTGTGGCACAGGTCCTGATGTTCTGCTCATTGCAGTTGTGTATTGAAACTCAGCGGTCACGGGAGGTGAAGTATTGCAGTGATGACAGTGGAGAGCAGAGGTTGATTTATGAGGGCATTAAGCAAGACTGTTATCACTCATCTTGGCATGGTAGGGAAACGGTGTCAGCTGAGTAGGTGCAGGTACAGAGGTGAAGATGACCTGCTCCGGTTGTGACCGGCACCAGAAGAGACAGGTGTATCTTGTTTCACACAGGGCCTCTTCCCCATCTGCAGGCTCAGGGAGAAGCGGTGTGCTCTGGCCACCTCATGCAACGCTTTCCTCACAGGGGGAGTTTCTGACCCTCCAGAGGCTGTTAAGCATGAAAATAAATGTACCAAACATCTTACTAAAAAAAAAAATAAATAAATAAAATAAAATCACTGTATATGTTCCATGTTTCATCTCCAGTTACTTCTAGGCTTGGGTAGAGCTGCAAATACATTTTAAACCGGACATATGTGTTAAATTTTGCTGTTCTTATTAACAGTGGTAAAAAGATGGCGAAGTGCTATGATGGGAATTGACACTGTTAGTGGCCACAGTTTTGTGTGGTGAAATTAGGAGTTTGTAAATCCTGTAATACCTTCCAGGTTTAGCAAAGGAAGGAAGTCATTTTAGGAACTCTTTGGCTGATCCTGTGCTGTTAGGTCAGGTAAACCTCTGTCTTCAGTTAAATTCAATTCCCAGGGCAGAGGACGGGGCCATTGTTGAAATGACTAAGTCCTGCTGTGTGTGCAAGGCCACAAAAATGCCTTTTCAAAATGATCCCTTTTATTTCCTCCTGCCTCCTTGTTTCTCCGTGGGAGAATATGTCTGTTGCACTTTATCCAGACCACACTGGAAGGAAACAATAGTTCTATTGAATTGTAAAGCAAGCACAAGGAACTCTGAAATTTGTAATCCAATAGCCAAGTGTGTCCCTTCCTCCTATAACACTTCCTGTGCACTAAGATGGTTTGTTTTGTACACAGGTCTTCTCTAGAGATGTGCAAGAAAAGTTGTTTCTTAAGTTTTGTTTTAGAATTGCAGACATAATTTGTAATAACTGTTTTCCAATAGGTTAAAAGTTGCCATGAAATCAGAAGAGCGCTGCGTTATTAATAATCTTATTATACTTTAAAGTTACACCAGGTGATGTACTTGCTCATCCTTGAACAAGAAATATTTGATTGCTGTGGATTTACCCTTTATAGTTTCTAATAAGGAATAAATGCCTGTTAAAACAATTCTTAAAGAAAGGCAATTAAAAAAACAATTAAAATGTTGTACCTAAGACTACCTGAATTTTTTAGGTGTATTTTTTGTAATGTAGTTCAGAAACTATTTTAATAATTCACTTAATTGGGGATGATTGGGGTAGCGAGCAACTTGAATCTTTTTTTATACAAGATGCAAATAGAAATATAGAATGCATCAGCTGTGAGTGTTACTACTAGAAAGTCGTACTTTTGGTTATTTATACTTGTACAAGCTGACATTTCTTATGTCAAGTATGTCAGTAGGAGTATCTTTGAAAATTTCAGTTATTTTAGAAAACTAAATTGGGCAGATAATATGTATGTAGCTTATAGTAACATTTAAATGGTTTTATTTTGAAACTTTTGCTCTTCCAAGCTTTGTAGCATGAGTTCGAACATCAGCAGGCAATCTGCGTACTGGTAAGGATATGCTTTCCCCCCTCCATTTAAAAATTAATTAATAGTCAGACAAGTGGCATCTCTTTGGAAAATTAGTTTTCATACACCCATTCCATCCTTGACAGTGAGTCAAATTAATTCTGTATTGTGCATAATGGAAAGGAAGCTAGTGGGAGCAGAGGAGAGGCTTACAGGCAGTAGAACACCGTTCTCTTGGGAATCTGGATTGAACCCCACTCTTGTATGTCTTGCTGTTTCCATGCTGTCACCCAGTAGATGGGAAATTCCTGGCCAAAATTTGGGTTCATCTCTCAAGTCCATGTACATGGCCGCTGGTTTTTGTTGCTGTATTTAGTTACTGTAAAGTGGTTGCGCTCATCTGAAAGCAACCAACAATCACACTGAACTTGGATTTTCTGAAGACAATTCTTGTGTTTTTAAAATCGTAATTCCTATATGTGTGGTCTGTACAGAGGTAGCTTACTGATTACTTTCTCATGTGCACTGTGCCTTTTGTAGAAATCAAATAGGCTCTGTGGTTTTTTGTTGCTTTTCCCCCCAGGTTTTCTGATATTGTCGATGTTTAGTATGAAACTCACAAAATGTCCAAGCAGCCTTGTAGCTTTATCACAAAAAGTCCACCCATCTGTGGCTAGTTGGTGACAGTTCCTTATTGTAAATGGATGTTGAACTGTTAATGAAGTTACTTACATAAGGTGTTGCAGAAAGACTGACTGCTGACCACTGTGATCAGTTAGATGTTTACAACTTAATTTCTCTGCGGAATGTTTTTGCTTCGCTATTTGTGTAAATAGTGAAGATAAAAGGAGTAATAGCCAGATTGGTCTGGCATAAAGACTATCTTCTACACAAGATAAATATGAACAAGTTAAAGCTTTAATTTTAAATGCATGGTAAAAAAGGAAGCTGTACTCCCTTCTGCAAACAGTTATTTTACTACTTTTCAACATCTGGTGATTAGAAACTAATGTGATTTTTATGGCTGAGGAAAATCAATATAATAAGAGAAAAAAATAGAAATTTAATAATGCTTTGTATTTGAAAGGAATTCTGTTTTTTAAATATCCCCAGCTGAACTCTAAGTGTATAATTAATGATTTATGTTATTTTAACATGTTGTGATAAAATACATAAATTACTAGTGTTTTCCTAGAGTGAGCTCTGTACTTCTGCTGTATCTGAACTACAGACTGGTTCATTGTCCTGAAATAGTAGTCCAGGGAAGCTGTTGAAAACATTCCAAGGATTATAGCCTGGCTATATGACCCATCCTTTTATTGCTTTTATTGCAGGTTTTGATAGGCTAAAAAGCTTTTAGAAATACAAATTAGAGCATTCCCCCCCCGTAATTGCTGTTAGACTTTGTGTGTGAGTAGTGAGTTCTCCAAACTTTTTCTACAATGTCACAAAACAATGTGAAACAGAAAAAATTCAGTGGCTTCTTAAACAGGCCTGTTTGTGACAAGCTGGTTTTGCCTGTCTTAAGAAGACTAGCTTGTGGTACTGTTTGTATTGACAATAACAACTTGCAAAATAGAGATATGTATCATCTTTCTTAAGAGAAAGTGAAGATACTTGCTGCCAGTCAGTCAAGCCTCCACCTTTGCTTTCAAGCAGAGGTTTTACACGGCTCTGCATAGGCCTTCTGTCTGGCTGTGTGCCGTGCTACCTCTTCCTCCTCCTCTTCTGTGCAAAGTGGCAGTCTTATTTGCTCTTCCCTTTCTTGGGCTTCCTCAAATTCCTGTGTCCTGCTCTGCCCGGAACGATGCTTCTGCTGTTAAATATCTTCTCTGAAAGCTCTTCTGATAAACCCTCTATAGCCTACTCTGCAAAGGTTCCTTGATAATTTGTTTGCTCCATCGCAAAGGACTCCTGGCCAGTCTGTCCTGTTTGATCATAGGAGGCTCACTGAGGAGCACTGAGGGTGATTTCTGTCAGTCCTGAACACCTTATAATTCAAAAGAGCAGGCTTTCTTCAAGGTGATAGACTTCTTCCAAAAGTTACATTGTGTAGATGTTCTGAGTGTGAGGGATGCCACCAGCTGATACTCCAGGGCTCACTCCTGTGCTGGTATCTTGCTGTGCTCTCCAGACTCTGGACACTGGTCTTGTTCTTGAGATACTATCTCAAAGGTATTGTTTGTCTATGTGGTTTAATTCTGTTCCACAGCCATTTTCTGCAACTGTTAATTTCTCCAAACGGTGTATAATCCTGGGCAGTCAGATGACCCACAGTGCACTGGCCTTTTCATGAGCTGTCTTGAAGGTATTTTCAGTAAGTTGTGCAACTGTATGGTTATTGAAAGAAAACAGTCTTTGCCATTTGAAAACCCAAACTGCTCTTTCGTGCTTAAAAAAAAATCACAAAAGAAAAGAAAAACCACCACAGATTCATTGACCACATCAAACTGTCTGTGGAATACTCCTATAAATATTTTCTAAAACCTATGGTCATCACTGGAAATAGTAACTTGGAAGATGCAGTGTATTGACAATATTTGCAAATTAAGGCAATTCCACTCAAAAAGTTAGCAGCTTTCCAGAATGCACCAGGTATGCAGTATAGACTGCGCTGTCAGACATTAACTGTATTTTTTTCTGAGCGCAGTATTACAGTTGTTCCTAATAATGTAAGGAGGATGGTTCTTAAAGGTTCTTGCATAGTAGTAGGTGCAGTCCAGATATTGTGTATAAATTTACTTTAACACAGAAAGAAAACCGCACTGGTCATACCTGACCTAGAACTATCCAGAACATCCTTAAGTGCTTCCACTGTACTCTGGAAGAAGATTCCATCTTGAAAGAATATTCACAGAACTGACTCTTCAGAGGCTTGATACCAGTTCTTCAACCTCCCAATATAAATCCAAAACAACCACCTTGTAGGCCAGGATCACCAAACAGAAATGGACTTTACCTAACCAATAAATACAAAATTTATCAGTGCTTCCTTCTCCCATAAAAGAACAACTGAAAAGCCCAGTCCCTGTGCATGCACATTATAGAATGCAGTAGATTTTATTAACTCCAAATGCCATTGTGGAAATTCAGTGTTAAGCTATAAATGTCACTTTGTATTGGGATAAAACTGGACAGATAACTGGCCCAGGACAGACATTCTCAATTCCTGGTAGAAGGGTACTTCTCACAAATCCAAAGCTTACTTTCTGACCTGCCAGTTCTAATCTTGAAATGAAAACAGTAAAATACTTAAAAGATTGTAGGAGGTAACATTCATAACCTTACTGAGTTGCAAAGCTAGATAGTGTCCTGTTGCTGTGTTACGATGCACTGCCAAACATCATCATTACCTCGTTTTTCTGTCCTTCATCTGACTGGCTTGAATTACCTTAATTCAACTGAGGCCAAATCTTTATGTATTTGTGTTTAAAACACCCCTTCTCGCAACAGGCTTGCAAGCAATTTTTTGGCTTTGTACACTTTCACATACTGTACTGGGTGAGAAGTATGCTCTGGTAAGAACCAGCAAAATTAGAAATTTTCGCTTGCTTGGTGGTGTTCTTGAATGTAGAGAATTGGTTTATGACTCTGGAGTCAGTCAGTCCATGTTCCAAAGGGAGGTTTGTGATAGCTCTGCCTAGTTATTGCTTGTAAACGTCCTAGTTTATGAGTTGGTGCCAATTCCTTGCCCCCAAATACGTCTGCTATGAAATTGAAGATCTGCTGTCAAGAAGCAAGTCCACATTAGCCTTAACAGAGAGCATGTTGATCTTAATAGCAATGAGGGCATCACTTTGTCTGTGCAGCAATCTGGATTTCTGTGTAAGTGGACAAGCAAAATGTCTGCCTGACATTTCCAAGAGGATTGCTCTGCTGCTGCTGGAGCCAGCTTGCCTTGTCTTTGCTGCTGTTGCCACTTTGGCATAGCCCTGGTTTTATTTTTATAAGTTCCACTGGCCTGCCTCACATTTTCTTTATTTTCATCTCATAGCCTACAAAACAGATTTACTCTAAAAAATGAAGCTTCCAAGATATACTTCTTTGTTTGACATAGTCTTCTAGGTAACAGAGCAAGCTATGCAAAATTAATACTCTAAAGATTACTCTGACCTTTTTCTGTCAGTAACAACCTTCAGCGTCACTGAAGTGTCTTCATATCTGGTTGCTGAACGCGTCTTACTCCTCCCTTTAGCCACTTATCACAACGACAGCTCATCTTTGAATGAGGAGATAGGAATTAGCAAATGCTCATTCTATTTCTTCAATTAGTCAACAGTTTAAAACAGCAAAAAAAGAGCAACAGCTTGGCCTCTGTGCTGTTTTCTAGTTCTGCTGGTATAATCAAAGTGCGAGTTTCAATTAGGGAACCTTATTTTGCATGTGATTTGTGATTAAATTAATAAAGACAGGTATATTGCTTAAGGGGAAAATGAAAAGTGACAACTGGATTATATAAGCTTTCATCTTCAGGACTGCATTGTTCCAATATATTATTGACACTTTGTCTGATGTTGAAGTAGTTTAGTAGTCTTCAGTTTGTTCTATGTACTAGTGTTTGCTTTTAGTTCCGTTAAGGCTGTTGGAAGTAGTTACAGTGACACCCATGCTAGTTTGAATGAAGAAGAGCTGATAGTAAATCCAAGCCAGGAAAACTGCACCACTAGACAGAGACATAGGGGATTTTTAGCCATGCAGTCCTCTTCCTTCAGTGGATATTGATATATGCAGTTCATATGTCTTGTTCCATCCATAGCTGAGAAATTGTCTGGACTATGCTTTTGACCATCTCCAGCTGCCTTATAGACCAGCTTTTCCTGACAAGAGATGACCTCGCTTTTGTTGGATTTTTCCCTGCTGCTTCACAGCTTGAATACAGCACTGCAGCCAGCCTGTTAGTAAGGTCACTCGTTCTTACAAAGCTTTAGCTAGTAAAGAATATGCTTGTGAGATGTGTCTATGGCATGGATCACCAGAGTTTGCAGCAGGAAGTCTTACTCTTTCTGCTCTGGCTTCTTACAGTTTTTGTAGCTTGAAGTTAAAGATCCAAGTTCTTTATCTTTCACATGCTTGCTGGCCTGAGTGTAACATAACAGATCACAAACAAATCTTGAATAAGAGCCAGTTGCTGCAGGTTGGATGCAGTGCGGAGGATAAAACTTGTTTGGGCAGTGTGTGGAGCTCTTCCAGGACTGCTCTGGGGCACTGCTTTGAGGGTGCAGAGAAGCGTTTGCTGGTGGCAGGTATGTGTTTTTTATACCTTGAATTCATCATCATAAATGCACAGCTGTATTCAAGTAAAAACTGAAACAAAGCTTTTCACGTGTATCTGGAGATGGTAAGAGGCATCAAACCGTCTGCGATAGATGTTAGAAATAGCATTTACAGCAGTGCGCTGCTGGGAGGCTCTCTGCTGTCTTCGTCATAGAAGTGGTACAGGAAGCTCAGTAGAATGGAACTAAACTCGGGCAACTTCAGGATTTTCAGTACAGTGTCTTTTGCCTTTGAGGGCATTATCTGTGACAAATTTTGTAGCAATTCTATGAATGGTTCCTTTAGGTGTGGGGTTGTCTGTTGGAAAATTATGCTGTATAAATGACATTGTTTGTTGTGGTTCAGTGATTTTCATATCAAGTTTGTTCAGGTTTCAATTAAGATTTTTTTTTTCTAGCTCTCAGCCTTCCAAGCTTGGCTTGTGTTTTCAGAGGCAGTTCTTGGCTCAAGAAATTTCTTTGCAGAATTAAGTTCAAAAGGCTAAGTCTTGGTCCAGTGCAATTTTCATACTCTCTGTGATACAGTGTCAAACTGAGTTACACAGGTTGTTCCACAGGTGATGTTGCAACTGGAATTCAAGAGCTGGGCTCATCAGCAAACACACTTTGAATTCAAACTTATGCTATTTTTCTTTCAGACCAACAATAGTAAAGAGTAGAACAGAACACATGAATTTTGCCTGTCAGAGTAAATAAAATGGTTTTTTTGTTGTTGTTCCCTTTACTTCAGTCCATTGGTTTCTCAGACAATTGGAAGCTTTAATACAGTAACAAGGATGAGTAACAAAACCCAAACCAATCATAGGTGAGATTTGGAAAATTTGGTAACTGATAATGCTCTGTAAGGATTGCATCTGTGAAAAGTTAACCTTGTTGGATGGTCGTGTGGAAGGTTAGACAAGTGAAGTAATTCCAGGACTCTGTATCCAGATGCTTTCAGGATCATAAGGTGTGCTTTGCCAATGTTAATTTATACAGTGACTTAAAATATCCCATTTGGAACTGGGCCTAAAAGAACCCTAATTACTTAATACTGGCACTCACAAGCTGAATAGAAATTTCAAGTGAAAATTTTGTATGTAATATTAATGATCTTGCAAATTCAGAATAATTTTCCTTTCTTTTTCCTTATTGATTTGCAGCTGCTGTTGGCTTTCTGACAGTTTCCAGTGTCATTACCATGTCAGCCCCTTTCTTTCTGGGGAAAGTTATTGATGTTATTTATACAAATCCCAGTGAAGACTTCAGTGACAGCCTGACCAGCCTGTGTGCCTTGCTGAGCGGAATCTTTTTATGTGGTGCTGCTGCTAATGCTACCCGTGTCTACCTCATGCAGACTGCAGGTAAAAACAGAAGCAAGAAGTGGTATTAAGGGTCATCTTTTTTCACACAGCCAGGATATCTAATGATCTGAAATAAATTATTGGCACTGGCTGAGAGATCCTCTTGGAATCATTGAGGTTTTTTACCACATCAAAGGTAAACTAATAGTGCAAAGATAAGTGTGCTGGAATAATTGTTTGTTTCTATTTACTGTTACATGGCGTCTTAAAGCTCACTCTCTTCTGTTAAAACTCTGTAATGTGACTTGTTCAGTGCTGCATAATCCTGTGATTTTTATATTGTCAGTGTCTGTGTAAAGTCTTGTGTGCCATGCTTGACTAACTTCTGTTTCTGACAGGACAAAGAATTGTGAAACGTTTGAGAACAACCATGTTCTCTTCTATCCTGAAGCAAGAAACTGCTTTCTTTGACAAGACCAGAACAGGAGAGCTGATAAACCGCTTATCGTCAGATACAGCCCTCTTGGGCCGTTCAGTGACTGAGAACCTTTCAGATGGGCTTAGGGCTGGAGCACAAGCATCTGTGGGGGTCGGAATGATGGTATGGTGCTCTCTCCCCTTCTTGTCATGTTTAAAGTTTGGTTCGGTTCAGTTCTGTTTGTTTCACATTCTGTGTGTGAACTTGATTCAGTCCAGAAACTGTTGGGTGTTCTTGGATACAAGTGTATTTCACTGGTAATCTACAATAGCTTTTATGTACTGCATTGCAGTAGATGATGTGCCTGTAGCCATTTGGTATTTACTCACAAACCGAAATACAGAGAATAAAGGTTTGAAATTAACTCCTTGTTGCTGCCCAAATTTATCAAGCAAAGTATAGTAGGCAAATAGCTTAACTCTGTTCTTGCTGAAGAGATTAAAATCAGTGATAACATTCCCACAGCTGTAGGTAAAATACGGTGTGAAAGGACTGACGTAAAAGTCATTGAAGTTGGTTGATTCTGGTTAAGGTCTAGCTGAGCAAAGGCAGCACTGAATATCAAATTACTGCTGAGGATTTTTACAAGTGTTAGTCTTTCTGCTTTTGTCTGTTGGTAAAGAATGTATTTAGGTAGGAAGTGTGAAAATGAAGGCTTCAGTGGAGTGCATCAGTTAATATTCCTTGGGGATCAGTTGGTTTACATAAAGAATCTGACTTCCCTTGGTGGTTTCAGTGGCATTAATTTTATGTTTATCTGAGAAAAGATACATTGGTGGCAATTATTTTAAATGAAGGTGTGGTAATTTTTGCTGTCTACCTGGAGTTAAAAACAGATAGCAAAACGTCTCTTCGTAAAAATAAGCTTCTGATATTTATGTTATTAGAAACTGTTAAGTGTTTCCACTGTGAAGCTTTAAAGCTTTAATGCTTGGTCACTGATAAGAATTATGGCTTTCTGTATTTATCTAAGCAAATAGAGCTTAAGGTTTTATCTTACCATAGATGAAATGGAATATATAAGGTGTTCTGCTTAGAAGTGCTGCCATGATACAGTGTTAAAAGATGGACTGGAAAAGCTTGTCCAGAAATAAGAGATTATTATGAAATAATTACGAAGCCTGTCAGTTAAGTCAATTCTGAATTTTTCTGGAGACTTTTGTCTTCAATACAGAAAGCAAGATGAAATGAAAACACATGAGATCTAATTTCAATGAATCTTATGGAAAGAACCTATTTAGAAGCTTTGATGATGATCATTATGAGTGATAAGGTTTTGCAAGAGTAAATAAATCCCTTATTCCAGGTTATGAGCATTCATGGGTGCTAGGCAGCACTGGCGACTCCATCTGTTCCTTGGTCACTCAGAAGTAGTGTACGATATTTCTCTGCTTAAACTTTGTATCACACTGTCTATTTAAAAGTTGTGAAAGTGCTTTAGAAGCTTCCTGATGAGATCAGCATCAGTGCAAAGGAAACTGGGGAGTGCGCAGGTCAGGGAGGGAGGCTAGGGTTGCATTTTTCCGTAGCTTATGTCTTTCAGCATCCCAAGGAGATTTCCTGGTAGGCCTGCTTACTGCAGGTTAAGATAGTTAGCTAAGACCACACAGCAAACCAGTGAGAAAGCTAGGAATGAAATCCAAATTGCTTTGCTTATAATCTTTTGTTCTAACCATGGAATACATCCCAGATGCCGTGGAGGAATGGATATTTTTGCCTGGAAGAAATAAAACACGATAAATGAAAGCATGGAAGCACTAAATTACCATCCTACTCATTTTAGAGAACTCGAGTGAGGGAAGCTGTACTTCGGTATTCCAGTGGTTGTTTTAAATCTGAATGCTAACCCCTAGCATACCTTTGTCTTCTAGTTTTTTATGTCTCCTAGCCTTGCTGCATTTGTTCTGAGCGTTGTGCCACCTTTGGCTGTCCTGGCTGTGATTTATGGAAGGTACTTGCGAAAACTTACTAAAATGACTCAAGATTCTCTTGCAGAAGCAACACAGGTAATCTTTTAACAGACACTTTCTAGTTAACTTCAAAGTTGCTCTAGTGTATTTAGGGTAATATCTCTCAAGTTACAGATCTTCTGAAGACAATTGTTCTGTTTATTGCCCTAAGCCACGCTGAGCCTGTAGTTTTGCACCTGAATAGTATGAAAGGTAAATGTCAGTAATGCTTATTCATAGATCTCAAAACCAACTATGCTTTGGTCCTCTGTAACCATATAATGGGGAGGTACCAGGCCTTGAGAATTTGGAAACGTAGGAAAGGGTAAGGAGGTTAGGCTTTAGCTTTGTGAGACCATGAAAAAATCAACCTATGAAGTCCTGTGTAATTTGGTATCTGGGTTTGAAAAAGACTTTTTTTTTTTTTTACTATGTTTATGAGTTTAAGCCGTCAGAAGCATCCTAGATGGATCTGTCCTTTAAGAAAACTTTGCTAGCAAGTCTTTGTCTGGAATGAACCCATGATGCTTGACCTTATGGTCAGCTCTTTAATGTTTATGAGGCTTGGCGTTTCTTAAATTTTTCTGGGCACATACCCAGATATTTGGAAGTAAAGTAGAAGAAGCTGTTGTTTCTAAAGAAGCTGTTGTAGTGGGCCCTCCATTGTGTTTGCGGACTGCACTGAAATACTGCAAAAAGCCTATCAGAGAGTAGTAGTGATGGTGACCTTTTCCTCACAGGCTGAGAAAACAGCATTTAAAAGCATAGAAATATAAGTAGGAAAGATCTAGTTAAAGTAGGCACAGTTGTCAGCTGTTTTACACTTGGAATGTCCTTTGTAGGACTTCTGCAAATGAACTGTGCAGAAGGAAGGTTAGCCCTCTTCTGTTAATCTTCCTCATCCTGTGTTAAAGGGAAGCTCATGCCTTGGTAAACTAGGTGTGGGACTGTACATGAACAAGCAATTTAAGTATTCTGTTCAAATTTTCAGATTGAATGGGAGATGGAAGAAGGAGTATTTTATTTTTGTATCATATTTTCACTCACAAAAGGGGAGCCTTATTTTTGAAGGACCATCGCAGTGTCTATTAACAACTTAGTCTAATTGGTTACTATTAAGGTAATTTTAGAATGAATACTTTGCTATTTAGAAGTTAAAATAAAATACTGAGTTGAAAGGAGACATGAGTAGTTGAGCTAAATTAATTCCTAGTGTTGCTTTGATCACATGGGTGGAATTGTTTCAGGAAATAACTGCAGGCTTTCTTACATGATTTAGTGTAGACTAGAATATTCTTCATTTCTCCCCCCCTCATGTTGTTCTTGCAAGTTATTGTGAGTAGTAATTTTCTTACGTGTGTTGTTCACATCAACTTAAGGTTTGTTTTTTTTTAACCCTACTTCTGTATTTTTTTCTATCTCTGCTCACACTGAAGTTCTTTTTAAACTGCCTGGGCATGCAGCTTACTTTTAACAATAGAATTGAAAAAAAAAAAGGGCCATGAGAAATCTTCTGCTGGTATTCAAAGGAATGTATTTGGAGATTAGCATAGTGATACTGGTTTAACTTTCAAATGTTCTGTAATATGAACATTCCAAACTGTGTGTATGTGTGTATTTATTTTGTTCTTTGCTTTAATGTAGTTGGCTGAAGAGCGTATTGGAAACATAAGAACAGTTCGAGCTTTTGGGCAAGAAGTGGCTGAAATGGAGAAGTATACAAATAAAGTTGATTATGTGCTACAACTGGCTAAAAGAGAGGCACTAGCTCGGGCAGGTTTCTTTGGAGCAGTAAGTACATTTTGATGAAGGTAAACCAACCATGTTATGCCAAGTGTCAGTTATTTTAAAATTAATGATGATACTTACAAATCTGCAAATAAATGAGTTGAGTGTAAATTGAACCCACATAAGACTGTGGGAATTTTTGACTTAAATCAGTCTAAATTGCTATGAAACGGCATCTCAAGATACAGTGGTATGATAAAGCCAGTTTAAGCTTCTGTTTCTGCCCCACACCCCATAGCATGGTCCTTTTTATCTGAGCCCATATGTCCTATTCAGGGAACTAATCCAGTGGAAACCTTCCCTCACCCTTAGCATTTTACAGGTTTGGCTTCCTGATGAGATGAGCATCAAAGGAAACTGGGGAGCGCCCAGGTCAGGGAGAGATTGCGTTTTTCTGTAACAGCTTGCAGTGAGTTTGCTTAATAGTATTGTAAAACTGCAACATAACTGCAGACTATCAACTCTTCTCCTGGTTGACAACAATGTGTTCCTTTCCATCTTGGGGGGAAAACCCAAAACAGAGTTGCTTGCTTTCCGAACACTTGTTGGATAGCACAGTGCAGTGGCACTGGATGTCTGGCTGGCTATTGGCTTGGTTTGCTTTCGAATTGGTTTTGTTCCAATTTAACTCAGTCCTCTAAAAATCTAGATACCCATAGTATAGGAATTCTTTTATTAGAAGGAAAATTCTGGAACAACATTTTAGAGGATTAAATTTAAGATGTATGTGACAAAATCTGCCTTTTCCTTTTTTTCTTAGACTGGCCTTTCTGGAAACTTAATTGTCCTCTCAGTCTTGTACAAAGGAGGATTACTAATGGGCAATGCCTACATGACAGTTGGTGAACTCTCATCTTTCCTAATGTATGCTTTCTGGGTTGGAATAAGCATTGGAGGTATGGAATGAGAAATTAAAATTTCTTCTTTACTTCAAAGTATTACAGGCAGGAGGGAAGAAGGTCTTAAAAGATCTGGCTTTCTTGAAAAGTCTCTTTGAGATCATCTTTCCAAGAAATAATACTTTTTTTTTTTCTGAAGAGTTAATGAAAATAATAATTTATAACTTAATATAAGCCTTCCATTTTCTCAAAGGAATACAGAGGGGTTTTCTTCAATGTGTGTATGTGACAGATACATATTATTTTAATTTCGTTTGGGTCTAACTGAAGATACTCAATGTATTGTGTAAATAAATAATACTGTTATTATATTTCTTACAAAGTATGTGGATCTGTGTTAAACATACTCTATTTAGAAAGGCATGTAGAATTTAGCTGTAATTCAGTATAGAGTGCCTTGAGCTGGAAGAGTGAACCAAGTGCCAAGAGAACACGCCACTCTGGTGCTAACCTTTTGTTTTTCCTTACTGACTGGCTCCTTCTTGAAGCTCAGACTCTCTAATCTACTGGTCCAGAAACAAACTGTTCATCTTTTTGACAGAGCAGTCTTCACTACTGCATACAGGCAAAAATGAAGATAAGGTACTTTGAAGTCTGACAACTGAGTGGAAGGGCTCTTCTTTAAAACAAGTCTGTTACTTCTGATAGACTGGCAGGGCAGTGCGGCTCATCTGTATGCTTCTAAGACTAAGCCTGTTATGGTGGGAAGCACAAAGATGCGCCTGAGGGCAAAATTCACAAAATCTACTTCCTTGCTTATCAAAATTCCAGTGGCACCCATTCCAACTACCAACCCCCTTTCTTCTTTGCTTAAATCATCCAGGTTTGCTCAACAGACAGATGGTTGGCACTTTGAAAACATGGGACAAATTAATGTTAAATAACTGAAAAATATCAGAAGCACTGATAAAATGTCATTAACTTTTATTTGCTATAAAAACATCTTTTTAAATTCTACTTAAGATTATTGAAGAATGTAGTTCTGCATAGAGCTTATTCTTATGGAGACTCTGAAGTAAAGGTGTCTTGCCACAAGAGGCCTGCCTTCCTTTATGCCTACAAGACATAAAAATCTTCAAAGTGCTAAGTCTGCTCGGTATATGTCATCATCAATACCTACAGGAGTTAATGCAATGAACTGTGAAGTTCACAGCATAATTTGGGACTTTGCCTCTTTTTGTTGTACCAGTTTGCTGTGTTTTCTACCAAACAACACAGGTTATGAAAATGAAAACCATTTTCTAATTAGTATTTGCTGTCCATATTAGGTACTGCTTTTTTATGAGTGGTTTTGAATTTGCAAACCTTAGTGTCTAGTGTCTCAGTTTTGAGGAGCTCTGTGAGGCTCCTGCCTTCCGCCCTGTGCCCTGCTCAAGGATGTAGGTGCTTTTAGTCTTTTCTCCAAGCAGACAGCTTATCACCATGGCTAGTGCCTTCTGTTGCAAGCTTTCAGATAGTCCTCAGCACTAGCATGATGAAATGCCCTGTCTGCACTTACAGGCTCATGACCTTGTGCTGGGCTGTTGCTCTGCAAGAGTAAACCCATTTTAATATACCTTGGGTTTTCTGCCCTCCTGAAGTCACTCTTAACGCTATACTCATTTCAAGGTGGAACTGGTTTATTCGGTATGTTTATTTTGTTGGAATTCAGAGATTTTGAAATCAGTTACTCTATTTTGAAAGACACAGACACACAAAAAAGAAGAAATAAGATGGTTTATATGTGTGTCTTACTCCATTTTTTGTTCTAGGTTCGTTTCTCTGTTTATTTCAGCTGCAAAGCCCTTCAGCCAAGCCAGCTCCAAGGTGATTCAGACAGCTGCTAAGAGCTGGAACCCAGTACTATGTGCAGGCCTTGTCCTTAGCTTTTGCTTTCTCCAGTAATGTTTGAAGCATGCTGACTTGGGAGACATCTTTACATTGTCCGCTCTCCACATAGCTTCTCAAGCGTCAGTTCAGCCTCAGGTTTTGTGCCCTCCCTCCCCTGTGGTAGATTCAGCCAGGCTCCCCTGTAGTAGTGTAACCCGGTCTGACAAAGAAGGGCATCCAGAGTGCTCTGTTCTACTGAATGATTTTTAAAGTACAGCTGGTTGTATGCAAGGCTATTTCTCTGAAGTTGGATACTGTTCTTCCAGACAGATGAATGAAAAAGAGTTGCTTTGCTTTAAGTATACACAAGTGTAAGTGTATTAATGTTTTCTTCTTTCTTCAGAAAGATTTGTTTTACAGATATAAGTCAGAATGGTGATTAAGGGTTATTGGTAGCTCTCAAGTGAAGCTAGATAGGATTTAAATCAATGTATTTGATAGTGTGTTGGAGTAAAAGATACCCTACACAATGCTGGTGATGGAAAGTACAGTGCAAGTTTTATGTCTTCTATTCCGTATGGCTGCATAATACTGTTCTGCTTTTTGTTTAGGTCTAAGTTCCTTTTATTCTGAGCTAATGAAAGGACTAGGTGCTGGTGGACGTCTATGGGAACTTATTGAAAGGAAGCCCCAACTTCCATTTAATGGTGAGTCCTTGCTTTGTTACTGTGCATATGTTGGTTTTTCTCTTATTGGTCACCAGTGCTTCTGAAGGATGTGTATAATACTTAAAAGTAGTACCGATTTACATTTTTCTGAAAGAATTAGGCTTACCTAATTCGCCTATGGGTAAGGGAGCTACGGGCCTTTTGCTGTGTGAGCAACTTGCCTTACTGGGCAGTCTCCTTGTTTGACATGTGTAGTTTTGGACCTGGTAACATGGACATAATTTTCCATATAGCTGCAATATTCTAAGGATATGAACAAGGAAGTTTTGAAGGGGAGGCAATGCCCTTTATTAATGACAATTGACATTGGAAGTGTGAGGAGAAACAAGCAACTTTCCTGGCAAATTAGTCATTCACATCTCAATTCTTTTCATGGGCTGCTTTAGGCCTAAAGATAGGTTTGTGAGTCTGAAACCACATCTCTTTTTATCAGTATGTTTGTAGAAGACTGTGCTTACTGTTGAGATGTGTTAGATTTTTATGGAAGCTTGCTGATGTAGTAGACCCAAAAAGATGACATGCAAATTTCATCTATAAATGTGCTTTTTAAAGGAGTATTTAAATATAGTAACATTTAAACAAATATAAAAATAGTCATAAGCATTAAAATACTATTTAATAACATTTCATTATTTGAATAGTGCCATTAAATATTAAATAATCTTTAAATATAGAAAATAAAAATATGTTGCCAGCAACACCTTATTTACAGCTTTATTGTTCGGAAGCTAGACAACACCCTCCGGTACTGAGTATATTTTGCATAAACAGCATTTGTCCTCTAATCTGGAAAGTTTGTAAGGGATGCTCTAAGAGTCAGAAAAGAACATCCAACAGAACTAACAGATTCTTAGTTAGACTGAGCTCTGGCTTTTGGAAATCACAGAATACCAGGTTGGAAAGGACCCCATGGGTCATCTGGTTCAGCCTTTCTTGGGAAAAGAGTCTAGGTAGGATGACCTAGCACTCTGTCCAGCTGAATCTTAAAAGTGTCCAATGCTGGAGAATCAACCACATCCCTGGGGAGATTATTCCAATGGCTGATTGTTCTCATTGTGAAAAATTTTCTTCTTATGTCCAATCAATCTCCCTAGGACTCACTTGTACCCATTACCCCTACTCTTCTCCATGTGATTTCTCATAAAAAGGTAGTTTCCATCTTCTTTGTAGCCACCCTTTTAAATGCTGGTACATGATGATAAGATCTCCCCTAAGCCTTCTTTTCTCCAGGCTGAACAAATGCAGTTCTCTCAGCGTTTTCTTATATGGCAGCTTCCCAGTCCTTTGATCATCTTTGTGGTCCTTCTCTGGACCCTCTCTAGCCTGTCCACATCTTTTTTTGCATGGCAGGGACCAAAACTGAACATAGTATTACAGGTGTGGCTGAATAGAGTGGGATAATGACTTCTCTATCTCTGCTGGTAATGCCCTTGTTGATGCCACCCAGCATCCTGTTGGCTTGCTTTAGCACAGCAGCACAGAAATAATAGAGTTTTATCTTTTGAGTTGGTTACTATGGAGGGGTTCTTTTGAAGTGCCATGCTTCAAACTTATGTTCTGCTTTTGCCTCCCTGTGCTGGAATTTCTCAAGTTCTTAATCTGATGGGACACCAAGTCACAGTCTGGCCTCTGCCTTATTTCTCTTCAGAGCTGCAAGACTTACCTGTAGGATGCTTTTCAATGTGCACAGACTTCACTTAGGCTGTGAAAAGCAATACTGTCTCCAATGGATGGAGGCAGACTTAGAATAGCAGCCACTTGTCCAAAAGGTAACCACCAACTGGCAGATGAAGAGATAGCTATACACTCTTGTCTTTAGCAATGAAGCTGGCTTAGACTTCCTGCCATGACATCCCATGCTACACTGAAAGGGTTGATTTCATCATCATTCAGATGAGTTTTGGGTTTGTTTTTTCTTTTAAGATGGATTATTTCAATGGTCTTCATCTTTACGGTGATACCAGTGCAGAATAAACAGTAGTATTGGGACAGAAATTGTCTTTTCCACTTGCAGGTATTGAGGTGTTTAATCACACCAATAGTGACATCCAGAAAACAGTGTTTTATAGATGGAACATAAACCAGACAAAGTTTCAGCTGTTCATGTAGCACAGGCTTACAGAAAGCTTCTTTAACTTTCCTTTCAGTATAAACTAAATATGGGGAAGGATATAAACTGTTGTCTCAAAAACCAGTGGTTGTTGGTTTCTGGCTCATCAGACAATAAAACCAAGAGGCTATTTCAGACTGCTGTCCAAACCCACCTGAAGCATCTACTCTTTTGGTGGCTTACATTTCATTTTCATGGAACTCCAACTGGTATCTCAGGAACAAATTATAATGTCTTTTTTTCCCTGTATCTAGAATCCAAACAAGAAATAAGAACAGTCCTGTATATAGCTCCTAGACGTTTTTACAGTAATAGATACAGGAAGGACTTGTGGTACCAGACTTCCTGTATTGCAGTAGATATCAGTGTTTCAGGCCATGGTATAGACTGTGCAATACTGGAACTGAGAATAGAGATATGCGCTTACTTGTTACTTTGGTAATAGTAAGGATTATGCTGCTAGCACAAGATTAGCAAATACATTTCTTTTCCCAAAGGGAAAGGTTTACAGACCATTGCGCTGTCTAACACAAGTTACAGCGTGTATGTCCATGGAAGGAGTGAAATTGTATGCTCTTGCCTTTGCCCTTTCTACGCTATTAGCATTAAACTGAAAGCCTGGAGAAGAGGAGGGAATCTGGGGAAAAAGAAAAGCCAAATAAATTATTTGCACTAGGAACAGCAGGACTAGAGAAATCTTGATTGCTACTGATGGGTGTGTGCGTTTCCTATCCACATCTGCCACTTAACCAAACATGGGCACGTGCTACCATGTGCTGTGGATAGCTGGGGGATGCTTATGTGCTGCATCTGAAAAGCATTAAGGGGTTTTGAGTTGCGTGTCTTTAGCATGAACAAATGCTACTCAAGTGTTGTTCTGGTGCTGCCAGATGTCACAAAACTGGTAGGAACTTCAGCAGTGAGACTGTCCTTCGGGAATGCAGCTCCACTGCCCAGTCAGTTTGCTTTGTATGGATATGTGTTGCTGGGATTTAACAGGGCTTGAAGAAATTGTGTTCCTTTGCCTTACCTATTTATAAGCTTGTTCTAGTACTGATACTCTTTTAAGATAATTAATGAAATGTTTAGCTTCAGAAAGAAGCTAGTTTTCATTTAACTTCGGCAATTGTACATTCACAACGGTTTGTTATGATATTTCACCAACTGAAATTTTGGTTTCAGTGAACTGTTGCCTAAAAGTTATGCCTCTGATTGGCCTGTGAATACACTGTTGTCCTGAATTTATTTAATATACCTTCCGCTTAAAAAAAAAAAAAGTAAATTTAAAAATGGCTGTTAATGCAAGAAACTGAGCAGCAGCTTTATTCCCCTGATAGCCCCTGCTTAAAAGCCACATGTAGTGGAGAGGGAACTGCTTTTGTTCAAAGAGGAGGGCATTTGAGGTGCCTTCTGTGGCTGGGTGAAAGGGCAGTAAGGGATTTACAATGTTTATCTTTTTGCCTGTGTTCTATGGCAACGGGACTTTGGCCTTCAACAATGTCATTTGATTTCATTGCTCCTAATTGACAAAACTTAAATT
Organism: Eurystomus gularis; assembly: GCA_013400335.1. Lineage (NCBI taxonomy): Eukaryota > Metazoa > Chordata > Aves > Coraciiformes > Coraciidae > Eurystomus > Eurystomus gularis. Next base: position 69,987 of record VZZY01007304.1, on the reverse strand, counting down.
GTTTATAATAGGTTTAAAAATTCAGCTAAGTCTACTAGAAGCGAACATTGTTAGTTGTTAGGTATTAGCAAGATGCAAATTCTCCCTCTTGCTGTAGGTAGCCTGCAGGTTCACTGCTGGTGAGCAACCTGAAATTGCTTTCAGGTATGAGTGGTGTACCACACCGATTCAGGCATGGCTGAAATATAACCCCTGTGATCCCCAATTGTGGCTTGCAGCTATCCCTAGATTTAACACGGAGATAGACACTTCTATTGGCTGTCTGTAAAGCAAGTTCTAGGAGGGCTGAGCCGATCTTTGCTTCTGTTCACCTTTCTGTGTTCTATTCTTTGTCACGTAGAGGGAATCACATTAGGCAAAGACACATTCAGAGGTGCTTTGGAATTCAAGAATGTTGAGTTTGCATATCCAACGCGTCCAGAAACATCAATCTTCAAAGGTTTTAGCCTTTCCATTCCAGCTGGCTCTGTTATGGCTCTGGTTGGCTCAAGCGGTACAGGGAAATCGACTATTGTATCCCTTCTGCTGAGGCTGTATGACCCTATCTCAGGTATGTTTTGTGTGTTGCTCTCATTAGTGACAGCTGATGCTTTGCATCTCAGATACACCTTATAAACTGTTGGGGTCCTTGTGCTCTTGATGTGACTATTCCAGTGATGTGCCGTGCTTCCCCCTGGTGTGTATGGTTACCTTGTCATGGTGCCTGCATGGCCTTGCATTTCTGATCCACCAGTATGTGATTCCTCAGCTGTCGTTGTTCTCAACTGTTCTTCCTGCCTCTTTCCAGTACTTGTCAAACACACTTGACTTTACTGTTTCTTACTTTAAGGTATTATCACTGTTGACGGCTTTGATATCCGTCAGCTAAATCCACTGTGGTTCAGGACAAAGATTGGAACAGTGAGTCAGGTAAGGAAGAAAAAGAAATTAAAAGTGAAAACAAAATAATTTTGTGTGCTTAGCTAGCTGTACCTCAATTTTCTTCTTCTTAAAACTATATAATCTTGCTTCTCAGTGAAATCCCTCCATCTCACCAGAACTGCTGTTTGCATGCTTTGTATTAAAAATAAATATTTAGTTGGAAGATAGTCCCATTATTCTGTAGTCTATTTTTACATAATCATAGAGATTCAAAGTGTTAGCTTAGAAAAGTGTGCACATGGAGAATGGAAAGTACATTATTGCAAATTGTAAAGGCATGACCATCTTAATGTTTGCTATGATTTGCTGAAGAAAGTATCGCAAAGCTTAACATTTAATAACATTTTGTATTAATGGAAGCAAGTGAATCATATTTTACACAACCATTTGAAAACTGACGTTCTGTGCTCTGTGTTGTTTCCAGGCAAACATAATTCCATTAGGAAACCATGAAAATACAGCACTGTTGGCTCTTACTCTTGTAGTGCACCCTCCCTAGCAACCCACAAACTATGGAAGTACAGAGGGATGTTAAACTGTCTCCTAAAAATAAACTGTTTGAACAATTGAAATATGTTAAGTGATGCTTCCTAGTGCAATTAAGTGTGAGGCTGATGTTCTGGTTAAAAGCATAAGGATAGCTGGGTAAAAATTGCACTTCAGAACATCTACTTTATGTAATAATGCTAGCAAAAGCTTTTGTGCAAAAATTGTTTTCCTGTGGGCACACTAGGATTTTTCTTTTTAAATGTATATATTCCACTTGAATTACCAGTAGGAGATTCACACTGGTATTCATACAATAGCATGTCTCCTCTTTATAAACAGAGCAGACTTACCTTGTTTCAGATGTTTTCCCATTTTACATCACTTGTCCTATCTGCCAGTCCTCTTCTCTGTTTTAAGCTTTCATATACATTAAATGCACAAAATGACATGAAATCTGTTAGATATTAAAGAGAAGAAGTATCATCATTGCAAATGATTATATGTAGTGAAGTACAAAGGGAGGGTTTCAGATGTTTGGATAAATAGCTCTTCCTGAACCCTTCCTTGAGGAGTTGAGAGTTACATTATGTTTTGTCAGTTAAAAAAACTTTAAAAATTGGTTTTCACTGCCCATTTTGGTGTTAGGAGAGGTTTATTCATTTGTTTTTAATTCAACTAACTCTAGCTTACATATTCCCTTGTATGGCTATAATAGAAATTAATGCTGGGTCTTGTAAGTGGGATTTACGTTATTTGAGATATAGGTAATACATGCATGTAATTAAAAGTCTACCCTACTACTTACGTTTTTTAATTCATTAGGAACCAATTCTGTTCTCCTGTTCTATTGCTGAAAATATTGCCTATGGTGCAGAGGATCCTTCTACTGTGACTGCAGAGGAGATTCAGAAAGTTGCTGAAATAGCTAATGCTGCCAGTTTTATCAGAGATTTTCCAAAAGGGTTTGACACTATAGTTGGAGAAAAAGGCATTTTGCTTTCAGGTACATCTTCATACTGCTTATTTTAAAAATCTTAATGCTACACAGTGAAGAAAAAGTGTTCTTTTTTGTTACCATTTCTTTTCTTCAAGTCATAGCCTGCCATAAGTATTAAAAAAAAAACAACCCCTCTTTTATCTCCATTCTGCCCTCTAAAGTGCTTGTGCCTAATCCTTCTCAGATCAGGCACTCAGAGTTACTTCATGTCTCTTTTCCTGTTTCAATTTACTGAGCTTCTTTCCCCAGGTGGACAGAAGCAAAGAATTGCAATTGCTCGAGCTCTGCTCAAGGTAAGCTAGGACCCAAGTAGCTGTTTAACTACATTGTGGGGAGGTGGGAAGGGTTAAAAAGGAGGAGGTCTTTCAACGGGAGGGGTGGAAAAATGTTTTTTAAAATATTAAAATTGTAGCTTTTATTTTAATGAGGAACTTTGAAAGGGCCAAGTGGTTTAACTAAAGACAGCTCACTTACATATGTGCTTCTTCCTATCTTTCAGTCATGTTTTTGATAGTTCTTGCTAAGACTGATGGTAAATCATTGTATAGTGGCACACTTTCATATGACCAGGTCAAGGATAAAGAAAGACTTTAAGAGCAGCGCTAGTAAACTCATACATGACACTTCAGTCTGTGTTCAGACCTCTATCATTTCTGGTTTGGTTCTGGGATATCATTCTGGACTGCAGCTTACTAGCACTACAGATAACCTGCCTTGGCTTTGAGGGGAGCTGGTCTGGGTTTAGGACAAGGTATTATTTCAGGCAAAATATTTGTCATTTTTTTTCTTCAAGGGTTGGTGTGGCTCTAGCTTTAGAGCAGGCTCTGCGCTGCACAGATTTGAGGAGGTTTCTGAGCCTCTTATGGACAGGGAGTTTGGTTCAGGCTTGGCCATGGGGCCTTGCGGTGCGGCAGTTTGGTGCTAATGCTCAGCTGGAAACTTTGGGCCTTACTGAACCCAGCTAATATTCACATTAAGCCACATGGGTCTCTGTAGCATCTTAGCATACCCGGTTCTGCTAGATTGCCAGGAATTTTTTTCATTATACCAATTCTCTTATACCACAAACACTGAAAAGCTGATTGTATTTCATGTCAAGTACAGTTCTGGGGAGTAGAGACTTTACTGGGGGAGGGGGGAAAGTAGTAAACAGAAATGAGTGGTTGATATATATGTATCAGGGGTGCAGTGGAGTCCCATCTCCTCCAGATAGTCTAAAGCTTTTACTGTTGTTGTGCTGGTTCAGCCATCATCATTTTATGCTGCCATCAGTTGCCTGATCACACAGGCCAATGCTGAACTCAGCAAAATCCCCTCAGAAGTCTTCTTTCAGACAGTCTTGCCACAGGTTCCTGTGGACCTAGCTCCTCTGCTGCCCACTGTGGTGCCAGCATTGCCTGCCAACATCAAGCTCTTCTAATTAACCAGCTCCTGGTTAATATAATCCTGGCCTTGCCCACCACCCCAACCATGACCACCTGGGTGAGGGTGGAGCCACAGAGACACAGGTGGGCCAGGTTCTGCCTCTGGAACATGAAGCCAGCAGAAACAACAAAACATTCTGCTGGGTTGTGACTCATTCACAGGTCAACTCCAACTTGGGGCCCACAACTCAGGCCCCAGCACTTCAACTGTCAACTTAATTGTTGTTACTCAGAAGATGCTTCTTAGGGATTAGAGTGCTGGTGATTTTTTAAAATCTTATTTAATTAGGAAGAGTTCATAAATGCTAGTTCTTAAGTACTACATATTTCATCTGTGGGTGAAATACTGCGTGTTGGTAGGTTTTTGTTATTTTTTGTTACTGGACAGTTACATGTAGCAGACTGACTGCAAGCAGAAGGTAGCTGAGCTGGGAAAGATCCACATAAGGGCAGTAAGATAGGAAACCCCAGTGCTGCCAAGTATGTATTAAAAATAATCTCCTACCTGTAGCTTATCAAATAGTTATCAGATAATAGTGTTCTGTTGCTTGAGATTGGAAAATTTTAATATGGAAGAGTGTTGTTTCTGTTTTGTTGTCTTAGCATTTAGACTTCTTAAAAGTAATGTTTTGAACAACACTCAGTTCTTTCGAAGTAAGTACAGTTACTTGGGAGTTGTAAACTGTATGAATCCTGTTCTCTATTGCTATAAATAATTGGATCTTGTCTGATTGTTTTATAACCAATTTTACTTTCTTTTTCAGAATCCTAAAATCCTTCTGTTAGATGAAGCAACAAGGTAAGAAAGCAAGTAAATGGAAACTTAGACATTATCTCTCTGTAAAACTCCAACGTGGGAGGTGTTTTTTCGTTCTCTACATGCCCTTGCACAAATTATCTAGCCTCCTATTTTTGTCTACCTGCAAAAACAATGTGCTTTCTCGAATATGTGACTTGGTTAGGAGACCTATGATAAAAGCTGTTTATGGGAAGTGGAAAGGACAGCTGGTACACTGTGGTGTCATTTTTCCTGGAGTTAAAGCTGTAACATATAATGTGATTTTGAAACATCTACCTAAAGCTTTTTTGTATCTTTAGTTTAAATTAAGAACATAATGTAAAAGAGAGATGATTATACTGCAGTATAACTTCTTTTTTTTCACTGAATCAGTGTTATGTCTCCGTGCATACTTTTGCCTATAAGAATATGTAATGCCTACAACTTAGATGTGTGTGTGAAGCATATTCACAAAACTCTCCTGCAGTTCCATTGGTTTGTCTTCACCAACAACAGCAAGGCTTTGCAGCTTTAGCAAAACCAGCCTAATGCATACAAAACTAACCTGTCTTAAAATGACAAATATTCTCCTCTCTCCCCTCCCTGCTTCCCATTTCTTACTAGTGCTTTGGATGCTGAAAATGAGTATCTAGTGCAAGAAGCTCTGGACCGGCTGATGGAAGGGAGGACAGTCCTAATTATTGCTCATCGTCTGTCTACTATTCAGAATGCTGATTTTGTTGCAGTCCTTGGCCAGGGTAAAATTCTTGAATGTGGAAAACATGAGGAACTACTTGCAAATCCACATGGACTTTTCAGGAAACTAATGCAGAAACAAGCTTTTCTTCAGAATGGCGATACTTTTGTGTTGGATTTGCAATCCAGAGAAAAGGATGTATTAAAAGAAAATGTATGAGAGAATATATGGATAATGGAAGCTTACAAACTACAAAGAATATAACTTATGTTTAGTTATGTAAAGTAAATGTTATATTTTTCCAAAATGTACAAAATAGTCTTTTGAAACCTAAATGTGTTTAAACTTTTTATTGAAAGCTTTTTAATAATTATTGCAACTTTTTAAAATGTCTATCATGTTGAGATAATTTCAGTGTGTAGATTCTTCTGCTTTGTATTAAGTGAGACTGTTTAGAATCTTGTTTGCTGTAATGCACTGTATAATGATGTGCTGCATTCTCAACTCCAGTATTTTAAGGGTAATTAAATGACAATCTTATCATTTTCATATCATTGTCTTTCTTTGCTTGTCAGTAGTCTTAAAATGCTGGAATTCAAAAATGCGTGAAACCAACATACTCTGCAAGTCCTGTCTGACTTTCACTGCACTGTCCTTTCAATTACCATTCGTTCTGGAATATGACAGTTGATTGTGATCACCATCTACAGTTACTGTAGAGAATTACACATGAGAACACATTTTAGAGAGTATGGAAGCATGAGTTGAAGAGAAGTTTTTTTTAAAAAAAACCCAGCCAAACAGACAAAAAAAACTCAACAAAACAAAAGCAAGCAAGCAACCAAACACATTGCTGCATGGAGTAAAATAGAGTAGCCTATATAGAAGGATACTGCATTAATGTAACATTATAGTGATGTTCCACTGAATGTTGATATTTTGCCTTTCCCATAAAATCAAAGGGAGAGAGAGTGAGGTTAAAAGGCACATTCAGCTAAGTGCCTCATACTTCAGCACTGCCAGGTGAAGTATCTCAAGTTTATCTCCTCTGCATTTCAGTTTCAGTCCTGTTGGACCACATTCCATGTAGGAAGCAGAACAGCCATAACTCTTTTAATGAAAGAACATAATTTTTAAAAATGACTGGCAGGTTTTAAATGATCCAGTTTTGGTCTATTTTATCCTAGTTAGCTTCATTGATAATATAACTCAACTCCTTCTCAGAATAGAGGGTAATATGTACCTTCTAGAAACTTTTTTCATACGCACCAAGACAGGTTTTTTCTTTCACTGAGAAAATTTAGCTTCTCTTTAAGACTAATTCTATACCATCAAATAGTTGTAGCACATGATTGTTATTTACCATAGATAACACGTACCAAGATTTGCATGGAATGTGGTGGGTGGTTGGTTGGTTTGTTTTTTAAATAAGAAATCTGGGGACAAGTGCAGGTTACAGCACAGGCTACTTTAAAGATTAGGCAACACTTATTAGTGGAATACATGTCCTTCCTGAAGTGCCAAACAACGGTTTGCAGTGGTCTTTCAACGGCAGTGTTTTGAGCGTATGCAGTTGCCTTTCCCTGCTCAAGTACACTAATGCCAGAACTGCGTGAAGTCCATGAAAAATGGTTCCCAAAACCAGGCTTGTGAGTCCCGCTGGAAGCATCCTCAAGGACCAAGCACATCTGCCCTTCTGCAAGAAGATCTGAGGGAGGTGACCGGTGTTTTTTGAGACAGCCTAGCTGAGCTGGCTGTCTAAGCCTGCGTGAGGAAAGCAGCGGCTCAGGCTCCTGGGACAGCCACGAGGTACCAGTGCCCTGCAATAGTCTCCTTCTGCTCCCCTCTGGTGAGGGGTGGCTCCAGCACCCTGCTGGTGTGCAGCAAAGGTAGAACCTGGGTGGTTCTGGGTTAACGCTGGGGCCTTTAACAGCTGTCGTCCCAAATCTGGGTTCCCTACCCAGTGTGCAAGCCAGCAACACACCAAGGGGAGATATTTCAAGTTTATTTCATCGATGCACATGGATGGGTGCCTGTCCCAAGACAGCACACCCTACCTCAAGAAATTTCAGTATTTATACACTTAGCATTATATGTTCAAATAATTAATACATATTCCTTGTTATTCTTTTTATTGATTGGTTCTTATTTCCTCACTTCTTAACCTGGCACACTGGCTCTGCCGTCTCCTTCCCTCGTTTTCTTTGGAGCAGGTGGTATAATTTGGGCAATTGGTCCATGAGTCGGTGGTCATGATCTCCCCTTGCCAGGATTACCTTTTGCCCTCATCTTGGCAGTTCCAGGCAGTTCTTCATGGCTTGCTAAACCACCCAATAGTTCATCATTCATTAACTTCTATTTCTGACAGGAATATCCTTCTCATCGACAAAGCCACATTGTCTCGTGGTTACTCTTAAATCCAGTCTTAAATTAATCGTGTCTAATTGCTACTTCTCAGTTTCGGGGAAATAATTAAATAGGGTTGGGGCTGCACAGAGGACTTTCAGCAGCGGCTAGTTTCTCGGTTGCTCCAATCGCATTTTGCGTTTTATTTTTCTAATCCACACAACCCGCACTAGAGCGGCCTGCGCGGGGCGCTGCCGCGGGGCCTCCCCCGCTCCCTGGGAGGGGCGGCGCACCGNTCGGCAGCGCCGCCCCCAGCCCTCTCTCCCGCCCGGGCGGCAGGAAGAACCCGGCTGTCGCCGCGGCAGCCGGCTCTCCGGTGCTGTTCTCCCCGGTGGCGCGGAGGAACGGCTCCCTCTCCGCCCGGTGAGTCCCGCCCCCCTCCGCCCGGCCGGGCCGCGGCCTGATGAGCTGCCCCTGGCAGCGGGGATAGCTTCGCTCTGTAGGGAACCGGAGCGTGGTGAAGTTGAACGGTGGTTTTGCTTGCTGGCGGAGGAATGCGTATTCAGAACCAGTTCTTTAAAGGGATCTGATGGCAGCTGGCAGCCTGTGGGGCCGCCACATTACTGCTTCATATGGACCTCCCAGAGGGAGCATGGTTATTTTACATAAACCCACTTCATATCGCCCATTTCTAAACAGGTACTAGCGATGTAAACGTCTTTTTAATCTGATGAGGAAACAATAACAAACCAGCTGTAACATTTTGTCTTGTTTAAGAGCAACTCCTACCAGAGTTATCCAGCATCCCTCAGCCAGTGAGACTATTAACTATGATGTTAAGGCTTTTGGATCCTCTCTGCCTGTTAAGGTTATGGAAGCCCTGAAGAAGGCTGATGGTAAGAACTTAAATAGGGTTGGGTTTTCCTCATGCAAATTGTCAGATGAGAGAAGTCTTAGCATGTTCTTGATGCTACTTAAAGGCCGACTTTACAGTGGAAACAAATGTTTGTGCCTTGGTTTGAATCCAGCTTGGTTAACTATGTAACTGTAATTGCATTAACACTCCGGTGGATATGGAGGCATGTAAATATCTCTCAGGTGCTGTCTAGAGCAATATATTGTAAAATCCAAGGTTATACAGAAATCCAATATTATTTTTCTAGTAACTTTTGCTTATTTCTTCTTTCTCACCTTTTTCATTGTTTTGATTCGATTGTGTCCTAGCGGGGATACTCTGATTCTTTTAAATTTCTTTAAAATCCACATTTGTTATTATTTCTATAAGCCCCAGTGATACAAACCTTTCCCTGAGTTCATGAAATTGGTCTCCTAAGTAATTTTTCCCCGTGGATAAGTTTTCGTATTAGATATAAGAGGAGCAAAAAATGCAAATCTTAAAAGTAATCTGAAATTGCTGAGCCGTTTACAAAGCTGTTATAATTTGCTATAAATTGATGGAAATAACTTCCAGGATTGTCTTGCTTTTCACTATCAAAAGCTGAGCATTTGTCAAATGGATTTTTAAACTACATGTAGTAATTTTTTATCTTAAATACATGGCAATTCTAACGTAGAATTTAATTTAATGGAATGGAAAATAGATTCCTTATTTTAACATGAGAATGAAAGTTTATTGGTTTTAAGGTTACTCTGCACTGTTTTAGAAATCTGAATAGTTTAAAAAAAATTACTTTTTATGTAGGCAATGACCAGCTGAGCGTCCAAGTGGATGAAAGTGGATGGGCCTGGCTAGTCCATAAAGAGAGACTAATTATTTGGAAGATTGGTCAGTCTCCAGTTGCTAAGGTAACCGAAAGATCAAGATGGAAAATCTTCTGTATTTTATGCTAGTTGAACAAGCTATTCAGTTGTGGATTGGTTTAGGGGTTGGTTGGTTGGTTGGTTTTTTTTAAGCAAGTGTTTATAAATTGGAGTTTGTCTGGTTACCCCAAAAGCAGCAGGGTTGAAGTCATACTAACAATAGTAACTGAAACTCCAGCTTTTGAGGGAGCTTAACGTTTTTATGTTCCTCTCTTCATTTTTAATTGTGACCTTAACACTAAGGTTGATTCTTTGCATTTTAAGAGGTGTATCTCCTATGTTAGATAGTCTTGATAAAGCTTATTTTGATAGTTAAAAACTGGTTGGTATGTTAAAGATGGGTTTAGATTATTCTGGGATTGATTTTGAACTTGTCCAAAAAAAAAAGGTTAGTTTCAGCTGTGCTGAACATATGTCACCTAGGTTTCTTATGTCAAGAATATTTTTTTCCCTCTGGGCAGTGTTTCTTTCAGTATCATTTCAGTGAACAGGAAGTGTGATCAGAGAAAACCTGTAGTTGCAAAATCAGTATCTTTTTCAGTTAGTCCAGCGTTAATTATAGAGGTTTTGCACTTACAGTGGAGTTGTCAGGCATACGAATTCCGGTACTTGTAGAGATTTTTCAAGGGATTAACATTTTTCTGATTGTTTAACTCTGTGGGGGAAGGGGGGGAGGAGTGTTTCCCCTCTCTACTCCACTAGTACCTAGTGGGCTTTCCCAAGCATTTCTAGTTTAATTTTGTTTTGCTGCCTTGTTAGCATATTGTATTAAGGAATGGTTGAGTAATTGCACCTCTGAAAGAAATAATTCAATATTGTTGTGTTGTGAGAAACACTCAGAAGTAACTAAAGGAAAAAGAATGATGTTTGAAAAGGTACAAGTAGGTATTTTTTAGATGTTTGCTGATTGTGACAACCTTGCTAAAAATGTCTTGTGACATTCTTTTGGTTCCCTTACACAGTGTCTGGGCTACTTCAAAATTGATTTTTAGCAGGGTCAAAGAGTCTAAAGACTTTGGTAGAGGAATAAATTCTTCCAGTCTCATGTTTATTATGGCATCTCTTTCTTTCTTACAGTTATCTCTGTGCAAGGAACTGCAGCTGCCACCCAGTGACTTCCAGTGGAGTTCTAGTTTAGCAGCTATATCTTGTCTCAGTTCCTCAGGTGAAGCCCCTTCTCTGCAGGTAATCAACTTTTAAAGTTTCGTGTTTAAAAATACTTTTACAGTAACCTTGAATGTGTCCTATTTCATCAAGTACTACTTTGAAAACTGTGTTTGGTGGTGTATTATCTATCAAAAAGCTCAGGATTGATAGTTTCCAATAAATACGTTTGAAATAAGCGAAATTCTGCTAGTCTTTTCAAATTACACCATTTACATGTTACAGGATCAGATTAAGTAATAACTTTCCCAAGGATTGTTTGGCATGCCTTCGTAACAAACAAAAATACACTAAACTGAGAAGTACTGGGTTAACAGACACCAGGGCAATCAAATATTCAGTCTAAGCAAGTGCAATTTAAACGCGTGCTGGTTGGAAAAGCTGTTCAGCAGCAGTTTAATTCTGGGTACAGGTGGATGAGAAGCAAACGCCAGCACCCTCCCTTGGCTGGTCGTTATAAGGAACCTGGCACCAGGAGGACAGATTATTTAATCTGTCTTGACTGATTACTTTCCTAACATACTGTGCTAGAGAATGAGGTTTGAAGATCCATTAAGTTTCCTGAAAGTGTGTTAATATCTGCTTCATGAGGAAAATAAGTTCTCCTTTTCATCTTGGGTGTAGTTTTCAGTTAATATGTATGGTACTCTAATAAAACTGGATAAATAGTTGTCTTCGGAAGGAAAAAGCAGCACCAAATGTGTAAAACAATCTTTTCTTTTGACTTGTTACTGTGTTACATTTCCAGATGAGGGAGAGCAGTCTTAACATCTTGTGGTTTGCTCCTAAAACTCTAAATGCTCTATGACTTAGTCGAGCCGAGAGAAGTTTAAGAGGAAGTAATACACCTAAAGCAAGATTTATTTTTTTTTTAATTATTATTTCATCTTTCTTCAGCATGTGAGCTGTGCATGGATACTATGATATTATAGAGTGATGTAGAAATACTAGTGGTAGAAAATATTTCACTAAAATGAAAATTATTAAATAATGGACAGGAATCAAAGGACAGTACATTCTGTGGTGGCTTTTTAATTGTTATGATGTTAATTAGCCATCTGCTTTCCTTTGTGAAGATCTGTGTCTAGTCAAAAACTGGTTAGAAAACTCCAAGGAGCTCAATAACAGCTCTCAGCTACAGTTCTTCTATCGTTTGTTGTTTTTTTTTCAACAACTAGTAGGTTAGGTACAGTGCTTTCTGTCTAAGTCTCTACTTGAACACGGTCTCTTGCTTCATGCTTCGAATTTGGTATCTGAGTAATTCCCTGTGTCAGAAGCCCTAATGTAGGCACAATGTGGGCTTGTGTCTTCAGGAAGAGAGGAGCCACCGTGTGATTTGATACTTCTCTTAATGACACTAGAGCAGTTCCTGTGTTAAATGATAAGTCTGTATTTTAAGTCTTCCATAGTAGCTTATAACTCTTGGCATCTGGAACTCTCCACAGGCTCTTTTCTGTCTTTTAAGTTTTGTTTGCATTTCAATAGTAGACTCTGAATTATCGGGAACAAGAACCAGTAGAAAATATTATTGTTAGCACAATAACATTCCCTGCGCATACTGAGTTATGCTACAGAATCATTTTGCTGTTCAGTTCCAGGTTGGTCAGTGTGCATCCGCATTTATTTACTACTTTTTTTGTGTGTCACCCACAATCTTAATATGTAAAATAACGTGTTGGTTAAAGCTGTAATCTGATTGTTATTATCTTGTTCTGTTAATTATTTTCTCACTTCAAGTCTCTGGCTGTAATGGTTGCTACCAGTGAAGGTTCTGTGCGCTACTGGCCCAACCTTGCACATGAGGGTTCCTATATGGAGACTTTTACAGACTTTGGAGGCTCTCTGTGCAGTTTCCTAACAGCAGTAAAGGTACAGTGCAGTCCTATTTATATTTATATTAAAATGATGCTTTAATACCTGGTTTAAAAATTAAAAAGCATGCTCCACATTATCAGTCTTAAATCTCTAATAGTGTTGCAAAAGCAAACTATCAAAAATTCTGATGAGTGATTTCAGAGACTGCTGATGAGTGTGATATCTTAAGTAGCGGAGATGACAGGTAGTCGTCAATAATAATGTTAAAGTCGGGGAAGGATGCAGGATTCAACCACAAGGTTAACAGCACTGGTTCGGTACCTCAGTCTGTGAGGAGTGTCAATACTACTACTGCCATTTCTTCCGGCGGTAGAAACCCTGCTGTCACAAAACCAGAGAACTGCTTCATCTGAATCCACAGCCCACACGCTCAGCATCTTGTGGTGTAGCTTCCTAGTGGCTGAATTTGAGAGATTTCTGTATGAGAGCGATGAACAAGTATAATATGAGTTCTTAGCAATTCTTTTTTCTGCTGTTGATGTGCCTAAATGGGGAGGACTCAGAATATGTAAAAAAATGCTATGTATGTTACAATATGTGTTACCTTCAAAACTAGTTACTACCAGTTAAATTACATTTCGCCTCATGACCTTTTCAACATCTACTGTTCATATCCTGCTTTATAAGTATTATTTTAGGGCATCAGCATGTCATAAACATTTGAAAACCTAATCAGAGAACATTGATCTTAATAATTAATTTCTTAAGGTTTCAAGATGTTAAGAAACACTAATATGTATCTACCCTATTAGAGTTTAACTGTGCCTGAGTTTCAGGTGTCAAGATGTGGAAAACAAGGTCCTGTCACACCTGTAGATGAAACATTGACAGCAGTGTGAATTCAGAGCTAGAGGAACTTTTTTTCAGAGTAGAAGCGTTTTATCAGTGTTCTAAAGCTGCATTATTACATACATGACAATGACAACTGTACTTAATTATTCTTTAGCATAATTTTTACACAGTATGACTATGAAAAATATGCAGGGTTTGTTTTGTTTTAATTATTTTCTTCTGTGAGCATTTTCCCTACAGGCAAACAGTTCATTCTTTAAACGACCTCCAGGTCCTTAGCATTGATTTTTTATTTATTTTTTTTTTAAATTGTACATCTAACAAGCTTTGTTCATTCCCTGTAACATAAAAACTATGTGACAGTTTTGAAATGAAGACAACTTTTTTATGCCTTGGTGGTAGAGGGAATGAAGGCAGTGTCCATGTTAGCAAGTAGTGAAAGGCAGTAGTTGAGCGTTCGCTAAGTAGAAAGGTTGGTGCTGAGGAGGTGCCACTGTCTACACTGGTCATGGGGAGGGAGGAGGTGGTTGTTTTAAAGTAGTTCCAGCTTAGCTGCATGAAGTGAGTGGTCAGTCATTCCATTAAAATGGTGTACAGCTGTGTCTTGGGTCTGGCTGAGCTGGAGTTGATTTTCCCCATGGCAGCTCTCATGGTGCAGTGTTTTGTGCTGGGAGCTACAGCGTTGTTGATAACGCAGCGGTGTTGTGATGACTGCTGAGCAGTGCTCGCACAGCACCAGGGCTTTTTCTGACATTCCCCCCGGCAGTGGAATGGGGTGGGTGAGATCTTGGGAGGGGATGCAACCAGGACAGCTGACCCAAACTGACCAAAAGGATATTCCATATCATATGACGTCAGCTCAGCTATAAAGCTAGAGAAAAGGAGGAGGTGGGGGGACCGTTCCGTTGTCCTCCAGAGCAACCGCTATGCGTCTTGGAGCCCTGCTTCCCAGGGAGGGACCAGACATCGCCTGCTGATATGAAGTAGAGAATAAAACTTTGTTTGCTTTGCTTTGTTTTCATTAAACTGCCTTTGTTTTTACCCACAAGGTTTTTTTTCCATCTTATTTTCCTTCCCTGTTGCCCTGCTGAGGAGGGAGAGAAAAGGGGGGGTGATAGAGCAGCTTGGTGGGCATCTGGTGGTCAGCCAAGGTTAACCCACCACAAGGTGGTACACTGAGACTGCTCTGGGCTGTGATCCAGCAGGTAGTATGTGGGGATGCACAAAGGTCACTTCAGAAACAGACTCCTGATGCTGATTTCAAGTGCTGATGTGGATGCACCCATTAGGACAGGCAAGAGATGCACTGTCCCTCATTTATACTGAAATGAGGTGTATCAGCACCTAGAGTAGAGTGCAGATTTTGTATGACACCCAAGACTTTTCCCATTTTCTTAGCGTGAATGTACCACTATTTTTCATCATTTGATTCCAAGGATTACATGAGATTTTAGTTCTTTAGTTAAACTGAAACAGAATCTCACACTATGCTAAGAAAATGAGTCTCTGCCAGTGCTAAGTATGAAGCAAGTGCTTGACTTTTTTTTTTTTTTTGACATAAGTGGATGAAAGATTTGTTATGCAGTTCATTTAGAATACTGTCCTGCAGGATAGGATGCTATTAAAAAAAAATTATACTTTGCTTAGTAACACATCAAGTTTTAAATGCCCGCATGGAAGCTGAATGTTACTTAATTCATAATGCAACATATGAATGCTACATGTAGTAGTGCCTGTAAAGATTAAATTTTAAGCCCTATATTGAATTAAAGAAGTATACCGCGAGCTGTACTCTGCACTGATTCAAGTGTAGAGAATAATGTGGAAAACTTATGTAAAGTCTTTTTATATGAGAAATGCTTTAAAAAAAATTTTTGTTAGCTCTCAGGTACTATGGATGCCTTTTGTCTTCTTGTTTAGTGTTTAGCCTTATGAGCTGACATAAATAATTTTACCTGACAATGGAATTGTTTCCAGTATGTGATTTTTAAAAATTTTTTAACATAGTTACTTTTTCTTTTTGTTAGGGAGGAAGCTTTATTTTATCATCTTCCAGAGGCCAGCTCGTTCGATTGATACCGGATAGTTCTGGCAAGATCCATCAGCATGCCCTGCCACAGGGTCAGGGCATGTTTTCTGGAATTGGTAGAAAGGTTTCTTCTTTTCTGGGTATATTGTCTCCTGGAAATGGTGCTGTGGTAAGCTTAAAAAACATTTATATAGAGATCTGCTTTAATTTTTCTCTGTAATTTCTAACCTCAGTGTTTTAAGAGAGAAAAAAGAAAAGACTGTGTGAAGGGTGTATGATGCTCAAAAGAAAGAGGCAAGATTCAACTAGTTTCTGTTACTTACATTTCTTTGAAATTTGAGAGAAGGAAACCAGATAAATCTCTATGCTTTATGAAGGAGAATGCTGACTTGCTCTTTAGATCTGAATAAAAGGAGACTTTAAAGTAGTAATACTTCCTGGGATATACGCGATGATTCTGAGTCTTCCCTCTCTCTCTAGTGATGGTCAGTTTACTATTTGAAGAAACTAAGAGTTACCTGTAATTTTACTTTTATGATTTAGGGTTGCCAAGGGTTGGTGAGTGAGTTGAGCTTTGTTGCTGAACTCCACAGAAGTGGGAACAAAAATACGAGAAACATACGTAGTATAGATGTTCTTGTATCTACAAAATAAGACTTCTCTTGGAAGTTATCTTAGTGCTTTCTTCTAATGTAACTTGTGTAGGTTGCCCAAGGCAGTTAATTTTATTTTTTTTTAATGGACTGAGAGTCCTGTAGATTGCTGTATGCAATATTAAGGCTGTGCTTTAACCTTCCTAGCTTTTTCTTTTTTTACATGCAGATTTCTAGCGTTCTCTGGGATAAAGAGAGCTCGAGCTTTTATATGCTAACAAGTTCAAATCTGAACAAATGGGAGATTGATGATTCATCAGAACGTTATATTCTCAGCTGGGATATCAACAGGATACTGAAAGAACATATTACAGATGCAATTTGGGTAAGAGCCAGCTCACCTGGAAAGAGTGGGTTTGTTTATTTAATTAATAGCATATTTACGTATAGTTATAAATCAGATGTCTTGTTTTTAGGGTTCTGAAAGTAACTATGAAGATATTAAAGGAGGAGTAAATATACAATACATGGATTTGCAACAGAATCGGTAAGGAAGTACACTTGTATCTGGTAAGACATTAATGAGATAAATGTGTTCTGTCTTCTGGCAAAAGCTTACTACTTGTGTAAAAATTGCAATTTAATTTTGTTGAATGCCACTGTGGATAAAGTAGGCACCATCATATTAGATAACTAGGTTATCCTATACTTCATGCTATCATTATCTCTTTAGTGTTACAAATTCCTTACCTAAGAATAATTCCTTTCACTTTTTTTGGTGTCATTTTATTAGATTTGAGTATTTCTTTTGTCTTGATATTACGAAGACAGCAAGTAAGCGATTGTAACTTGTTCCAGCAAATGCAGAGAATTCAGTATTTCTTGTATTTAATTTAATTACATAAAATCACAACTGCCTTGGTTCAGTTCTGTACTTCGATATGAATACTATTAATAAAGCAGCTTGAAATAAAAAATAGAATAATCTTTCTTTCTAAAAAAAATAAAAACTGGAAAATATCTACTTGTGATTGTACTTAAATATTCCTGTGAGTAGCAGAGTTTGAGCAAGTAAAATTCATAATAATCGTCTCTCAATGGTGTGTATCTGTTGTTGAATAGGGATGGACTGGTGATACTTGCTGCAGCATGGCATCCTGGAGATCGTCCATGTCTTGTCTACTACACTCTGATAACAGTAGAAGATAAAGGCTACCAGATGTCTGATGACGTTGTTGTGGAGGTCACGCAGTATAATCCATCCTTTCAGGTATGCAAAGGAAGGCTCTGAAACTAAGTTAAGAAAGCACAGTGTTGCAGAATATTCCAGTACATAAGTCAGCTGTAACCTTTTTGTCTAAAGGAAAATAAAATTATCTGTCTTAAGGCTGTTCTTGGAAGTATGTGTTCATAGTATTCTGAGGAAAATGTGTACTAGCATCTTCTAATTTTTAGTAGTAACTGTACGTAAAGTTTATGCTTTACATTTTAAAGTATAACATTTAAAAAGCCTCAAAAGTGGAAGTCTAAACATCTGATTATTACTCATTTGTTTTAGTTTTTGTCCTGTCTGTAAGTTTCTACAGAGTAATTTGATAGTGTACTCATTCAATCCATTTAGAACACATCTCAGACTCTGTTGAGACTCTTGTAGCAGGACAAGGAGTTAAGAAACCTGTAGTTTGGTCCTTAGTAGACAGCTGGCTTGCTGCGAGGGGAGGACACTTTGTCCTTAGTTTAAGATGGAAGGAGGGTGGAAAAATTGTAGAATAATTGATCTGTTTATTTATCTCCATGTGAAATGAGCAAGAATTTAATATATATAGAAAAAATAATCATAAGTTTTAGGGCAAACTAAAAGTGGTTTTTGTTTGAAATTTTACCTTATACATATCTTCTTATTAAAAATGAAAACAAATTCAGGCAACTCAGGTCAGCCTTTAAAATGTTAGAATTTTGTTCAAGGTTTTGATTATGTATGTGACGTTATTCATATGTAATGCTTCCAGTCAGAAGAGGAAGTGTTGTGTTGCCTAGTAGTCCCAGATTACTTCAGCCATGCTGCTTACCTCTACAAGGAAGATGAAGTGTTTGCTTGTTCCACTGGAACTGGAAGAATTTCTTTACCACAGGAGAAAATCGTATTTGGCATACAAGGTAACATGCAGGGGAGAAAAAAAATTCCATTTTGTCGATACTTTTTAATGGAATGTTTTTACATTATTTAGATTTCTTGGAGAGCAGAATCATGTTTATGCTTCTTTTTCTATTCACTGAATCTCTCAAGTTGGGAATTTCTCATGAGTGTATGGAGAAGGCACTGACATGACATCCAGTATTGTTTTTGCTTACTCTACAGTGTTTTGGATGAAAATGAAGCAAATCTCCACTTTTAGCATATTAAAGGGTGGGGGCTTTGTATTTTTAATTTTTTTTTTTTCCAACATTTGTTGTGTTTGGTTTTGGTTTTTTTTCCTCCTTGAAATTAACTTTTCGGTCAAGAATCAGGCTAAAATTCATACAAGGTGCTTGTGTCAGATCTCTATGTTATACCTTATCTTCAAAGCTGTTTTCAAGTAGGACACACACATCAGTCCTTAGGTAGAACTTGAAGAATCTTAATTGTTTGGGGTTTTTTTAGACTTGCAGTATCTGAAAATCTTGAGTAGCAAATAGTATCCACAATTTCTTTAAGTCAGGTGCAGTTGTCAGTTACTGATGGTTGGTTCATGACAAAATTTAATAATTGTCTATGAAACTGTTGCATTTTGTTGTTAAATTGAAGTGGCACTTACGTGCTTGCTTTTTCTTCTTTTTATATATATTTTTTTTTCTTCCCTCTCCCCTCATCTTAGGAGATAGCATATTAGGAGCAGGGTCCTGTACTAGCCTCCCTATCTTCTTTGCCAAAAAAAGTGGACTTATCACCATCTTGTCCAGGGAAAATGTTTCAGTGCTTCCTGAAGACCTTGAAGATTCTCTGTCCTCTTCTGTTGCTGGACCAAGGAGTGAGGTACTGGTTGGTTGGCTGTTTAAAAACTGAGGGTAGGAGTAAAATGTTTTTCTGGCAATTTTGAATTTTTGCCATGGAAATCCTGGCTTGTTTGACTTTCAAAGGGTTGTGGTGTTTGGTTTTTTTTTTTTAAATAGGGACTCAAACATTTGTAATGAAGGCAGTTTTCAAAACCAAAGAAATTCTGCATCTGCCAATTTGAGTAACAACTTTGTTTTCTGTTGTTTTCAAGTCGGTATTTCTATGGCTTTGTTTTTTTTCATGTAGATATTAGTATATGCCACGAGGCCTGATATCCCACTACTGCAGAGACTCAGACTTTGTTTGCACTTTTTGATCAGGATGGTTTCTTCAGTCTCTTGTGTCTGTTCCCTTGTGCATATAAGAGACACTTTTTTCTTACCGTGCTGTGAAAAGCTTGGAGACTGAGCTGGGGAGGGCTATACAGTGGGTGAATGTTGTTTCTACTCTGCTATATATATGTATGTTTTTGAATATAGTCTCTAAAATGTTTTTATTGATATTTTGTGCAATATGCATTCATTAAGCTCTTATTTACATCAGGCATGTTTCATTTAAAATGTATATGACCTGGAGATGTCCCTGGAGTGGGAAGGAAGAGTAGAAAAGTTGTTATAATATACATAAGATAATATTTCCATGGAGTAATAGTGAGTTCAGATCCTTACTCCAATTAAATCACCTTTTAAATCAGTTAATAATAACTAGTATTTTAGTGGAAGACCTTTGTGGTGAATGCTCAGATGGAACTTTTTTTTTTATTTGAACTAACCTCTATTTAGATTTGTCTGCACTTACATTGTTTTTGTGGGTGGTAGTACTCATGAATACCTTTTTTAATTCTATCCAAAATGTTGGTTTTGAATGTTAAAATATTTTAAATCACCATAAAAAGTTTGACTGGTGAAATAAGTTGGTGTAAGTTCCTTTGCAGCTTGTGTGAACTTTATTAAAACACTTGAAGTCAAACCACTGTGTGACTTTTACTTTAATGTATCTTACAGGCTTCTGTTTGACTTAATAAACACAGCTGCTTCCAGGTGGCATTTTAATTTTAAATCTCTGTTGTTGCTACTTAGAGAAATTGTTTTCATTTTATAATGAAGGTTGAGCTTTTTCTTTCAGCTGAACTTTTTTTCTTTGCATTTTCAGAGTCCTCTGTTTGACACAACCAGTAGGCTAGAAATTACAGCTCACGAAGATAAGACCAAATTACTGAAAGCTGCTTTTCTACAGTACTGCAGGTAGAAATTGCACTTGGGTTTTGAGGCTTTGCCTTGTGCTATTCTTGAAGGCGCTCTGAGTAAGAGAGTGTGTTGGTAAAGATACTCTTGTGCTGTTTTAAATAAAGCTATTTTAATGACACGTGCATGTCTTTGGTAGGAAGGTGTTAGATACATCTTGAGCTAGTGAAGAAGTAAGACATGCTAGAAAGGAGCAGACTTCTGTAAAGTCTTCTGAAAATGACTTTTCACTTTGCATAAATTCTGTGATGTTACAGTACTTCAAGTGAAACAACTTTAAACTTTTCTTTTGGCTTTTTTTATTCTTTCAGTAAGTGGTGTTTTGTTGTTAAAAAACATCCTTTCCTTTTCTTCCTCATTTTTATTAGCATAGTTTTTTCAGTAATGCTTTCAAATATGTTTAATTACTGTTTATGTGGCCGTGAAGAGTAACTAGCATGACTGATTCTGTGGCAAGATGATTGATTGATAAGGGGGAGTGGAAGGGAATCCACTGCTTGTCAAACTGTCCTACTTAAAGCAGCCTCACTGTTAGGAGGCATGCGATGCCTCTGAAAGGTTTGATGTTGAGATGAGTGATGTCAGCGGAGAAAGAAGAGAAACAGAGCTGTAGACTTAGATTAACTATGTTTAGAGGAGATTGTTTTCAATATGCATCTATTAAAAAAACAAGAACAAAAACCAACCAACCCACAAACACTCTTAAGACTAATCTCCTTAAAGAGTCTTAAAACTTGGAAAGAACAGATTTAAGATACCAGGAGGTAGGATTGCTTTTGACATAGAGCTGTGTGTGCGGTAGAAGATTATGAAGAGGATTAGGCACATACAATAAAGGATATCAAGAGAAGACCTGTAATCATGCACAGAATTTAGAAATAAAATGTGCACAAGTGGACCTGTCAGTAAACGGAGCTGCTGCTGTTGATGGCTGTAGTCCTGAGGTGACTGGAGCAGCTACGGCCTCAGAGCACAGATAACGAGTATGAAAGTTGGTATCACTGTGGTTGTGGACAAGGGGACTGGAAACAGGGTGAAAAGAAAGTAGGAGGCAGAACAGAAAAAAACAGTGAAAGTTTAATGTTAAGTTTAATGTTATTTTGATGAAAATTTAGGTTATATTTTTGAAACTAGAAGACATTAATAATTAATTATCATTAATAATCAATAATAATGATAGGACGAGGAATAATGGTTTTAAGCTAGGAAAAGATAGATTTAGTTTGGATATTAGAAAAAAGTTCTTTAACATGAGGGTCATAGATCACTGGAACAGGCTGCCCAGAGAGGTGGTGGAGGCCCCGTCCCTGGAGTCATTCAAGGTCAGGCTTGATGAGGCTCTGAGTAACCTGACCTAGGTAGATGTTCCTACTTGCGTAGGGAGGTTGGACTAGATGACCTCTAGAGGTCCCTTCCAGCCTGAAACATTCTATGATTCTATGATTTGATGTGTGTAGTATTGATTCAGATTTTTTCCAGAAAGATAGTATGATAAAATGAATGGAGAAATCTTCTGCAGAACAGGTGCAGCAACAGCCTGTCCAAATGGTCAAGCAGTTGATGCAGAGCAAATAAGGGAATGATGTTTAATAGAAGATTCAATACATTCTAGCTTTCAAAAGTAAATCTTTGTGTGACTTCTGGACGCACAGCTGTTTTTTATTTCAAGATATCTTGGTCATATAAACATCCAAACTCAAAGTCTCTTGAAAATCAGATAATATCTTGGAATCAGAGTATCCCGACTCAGTCAGAATACTATATTTTTTAGTCACAATATCAAATCAGTGCTTTTTGTGAATATCGCATACTTCCTACGTAGAGTTCTTCAGTACAACCTCCTGTGTCGGAGGTTTAAGGATTTGGGTGCTTCTTACTCCTGAACAGAACAGGATTCTCTGAAGTTATAGGAAATAAGAATAATGCATTATATTTATGGAAGCATTTTCCTGAGGGCTTTTAATCTATTGCCGTTTGTGAGAGTGATTTACATGTACTCTTGAGAGGATTTTAAAGCAAACAATAGAAATCTAGTGACTTACTTACCAGAGACATCCAGACTTAGCTCTGTGTGATGAATCTTTTCTCTTTAATAATAATAATGGGGATAATTAACTAAAAAGTGACTTAAAACGCTTTGTGGCTTGTGCTTTTTTGTCTTCTAGATTGTGCAGCCTACTTGCTTTAAAAGAATTGGAATACCTTTTATCCGTAATTAGTTTAAAGATAGCCCAAACGGTGCTTGATGTTTATAATCTAAAGCACTGTACATATCAGAAACTCCTACTAATTGAGTCGTTCTTGTTCCTCTGATCCTATCTGTCGTTTTTATTTCACATACGTTGTATTTCTGTTATTTCAGGAAGGATATAATCAATGCACAAAGCACGGTAGTTGAGCTTTTTCCAAGTAATGCAGATCTGGAGTCTGGTGCTGAACTGGATAGGGCAGTGACTCAGATCAGTGTGGACTTAATGGATGATTACCCTGCCTCTGATCCCAGATGGGCTGAATCTGTACCTGAAGGTGAACATAATGGAGTCGGGTTTTTTGTTGAGGTTTTTGGGTTTTGATGTTGGTTGGGTCGGGTTCTTTTTAATGAAAAAACGGGTCCTCAAAAGTCAGTAAGGAGTAATTGTCCAGACAGAAATGTTAGCTGGCAAGCTCTGTTGGGGAAGAAGAAAAGCAGAGCAGTGCTGGGCAACCACTTCTGTGGTGCAGTGGAATTGTGCAGGCAACACAGAGTCAATTAGGACTGAGCGCCTGTTAACACTTTGTTTTGCAGTAGCTGTGCTCTAGGGCGTGATAAACTTAGCAATAGCTAGGCCACAACGAAGATAAAGATTTGAATCTGAACCAGTAAAACTCGAATGAGCTGGTGAGCTGCTGTTTTAGCAGCGTAATGGATTAAGTGCTTCAGAAGAGTTGTACTGATCTAAAGATATGGGATTTCTTCTAAAGACTTAAGTTATGATAGAGTTCAAAAACCACATTATTGCTTACTAGGCTATTTGTATATAAATGTGTGTGCTTATAAAAAGTGCAGTAAGACTACAGACGTTTATAGCAGTATGTTTACCTCAGTGGCAAAAAAAAAGTAGTTATCAAAGAAATGAAGATATCAAGTGCTCTATCTAAGATGTTTCTCTTTTTAGAAGCAGCTGGTTTCAGCAACACATCTCTCATTCTTCTGCATCAGCTAGAGGATAAGACAAAAGCACACTCCTTCTTTATTGAGTTTCTTCATCAGGTAAAACTCTACTGTTCTTTTGGTATCAGCGCACACAGTAGAGTATTGTTTTTATCTTAAAATAGTTCTTCTAGAATACTGTTTAAAGTGCACATGGTATTTTATTTTTTTCACTTAACAGGTAGGTATATTTGAACGCCTGGGCAGCTTTCCCGTGCGAGGGATGCTGATGGCAACTCGATTGCTGCTCTGTGAGCACGCAGAGAAGCTCGCAGCAGCTATTGTTCTGAAGAATCACCACGCCAGGCTGCCGGATCTAGTGAATGCTGCTATAATGATCGCATTGAACAAAAGGGTGTGTGATGTTCCACCAAGTCTTACCCCTGCAGATGTGTTCTTTCGAGAGGTAAGAAACCTGCTACTTCTGAATTATTCTGTGGTGTAGCAGGTAGTAAAAGTTGCAGTGCTTTCATGCAGACTTTGAAACTTTTCCCTTTAGATCAATTCAACTTTACACAATTTCCCTTTAAACGGGGATGGTGTGGCAGCGTTTTCCTCGCTGTAGCGTACATACTTTTTAATGTCTGCAGCCGAAACATGAATTCTGACATCTTTAATGTAGCAGAAGATGTATGCTAAATTATCATTTTTAAGGGGTAAACTGAAGAGTGTGAAGCTTTCCAGATAGGAGAGCTGCTGTGGTGAACCGACCACATGATTTTTCTGCCTTATTAAAACAGTGAGCAAAGAACTCGATTTCCCATAAATCTATTCTGCGCACCCGACCGCGACAGCTGCTTTGATGAGCTGTCCTGGTGGGAATGGTGTCAATTCAGTCTCTCATAATTTTTGTGTCCTCTCTAACATTAGTGAACCTAAGCTAAATTCCAGTCAAGAATCCAGTCTTTCTTCCTTCTTGAGAAGAACTGTGAACAAGATATGTGTTCTTAGGAAGTTTTTTTTCTTGTAGAGGACAATATGACTAATGGAGAAAAATAAACATAAAAGGAAATAGAAATAATAGTCTGATATTTTACAGCAGATATGTTATCCAGTATATTTTTTCTAACAAAGATTCTATTGCCAAGTGTTTCAGAAGAAGATGGTGGAATATACTTAATGAAAATTTATGGACTCAAATCCTCAAAAATGGGGATTTTTTTTCTTTTCTTTTGAATTTAAGTCCAGAAAGAAGAAAATTCTTAAATTCTAAGTATCGTATGAAATATAAGCTGGTGATTTCATTATCCATTTGAGTAGTTGATACCTTTTAATATTTTGGGCAATTGATGTGGTTTCTTCTAATACTTTATTTTTCTGTACAACTCTCATAACTTATTTTTCAGGTATCACCTGGCAATGTATGTGTTTGTGTTCAGTGCAGTTTGTCTTTTTGTCTTCAAGGTGTCCCAGATAGATTCCATCTTTGAATGCTTACTAGAAGAAGAGGAACAAACCCTGAAAGATATGCCTATTGAGTCAATTGAGTGGGCCCAGATCGTTGTCAGTGTGAACAACATCATTAAGGTATAAAACTTTTATCAACTGCAGTGTTTGTGGGAAGGGAAGGTAAATATTGAAGAGGGTCAACAAGTTGAGTGCAGCACATCTGCATTACTGACACAAAAACGAACACGCTTTTCACATGTCCAAATACAATAGAAGGGAAAAGAGGGTCTTGTGCAGAATTAGGGATGTTAATTTTCCTCCTGAGCCCCTGCTGAAGAGAATTTGGGATGCCTCAGTATTGCTGGAAGTTGTGGAAGCATAAGTACAGAGCAAAGAGTGAACAGCTTATGCTTGAGCACCAAGGTCTCTTGTTCAGTATGTGCTCTTCTATACAATTAAGAAAGTGATCTAGAAGGAACAGGGGATAGTAAAAGAATACTTCAGAGAAGTACAAGTACAAAAGATACATCTTTTGTGGTTTGTGTATGTGCCAGTAGGCTTTAAAGTCCATGTGTCCTTGCCTTTAAATAGGACATGCTTCAAGCCGCCTGTCAGTACCGTCAATCTAGAGCCTCTTTATATAAAACAGGAGAGCTTCCAGAAAGAGAACCTGAGTATATTCCGTGGACAGGTGAGAAATTACTACTAGTTTATTCATTATCTATCTGAAATAAAAATAAAAAATTTTCTAAAACTTGCATTGCAAATCTGACTAGACAAAGTTTGGGAGACAAAGCTAATTTTTTTTTTTCTATGCACTTGTTCTGGTTGGCAGCCCTATAGGATGTGTAACATTAAAATGAATGATAAAATGTGATCTACAGCTGTTTTAAAAAGACTGATGATTGTCAGCTTCCTTCAGTGTGTTTTGCTTTGATGGTTTAATAACTTGAAAAACTATCAGAACAAACGTTTGCAGAAGCAAGTACTTGCCACTTGGTGCTTAGGCTTCCTTGTGGCCTCCACATATAAAACACAGTTGTTTAGTGCTCCCAAGATAAGAATATTTTGAAAAGCAGGACCCGTACAAGCAATTTTGGTGTGTTATGTCTCAATGACTACACCCAAGTATTTAAATCAGGTTAACAGAAGTTACCTTTTCTCTCTGTGTATTCCTTGCTTTGCTTACAGGTCATGCAATTGATTCTATTCTTCTGAAAAAAATAGCTGGTATTGGTGGTGTAGATCTGTGTAGTTCAGGAGGTGGTTGTGTTTCTGTTCTTCTTTATTTACTACATTTTGGCCAAATTTAATATGTAAAGGTAGATGAGAGTATGTGTTTGCTTGGGGGGCTGTTTTTTATAGTAATGCTTTGATTTTTAAAATGTTCATTTGCTTTTTTCTTTCTATTTCTTTAAAAAATATGCATAGTAATGTTTTTTGTTATACTTCAGCATAGATTCTGTGGTGATAGAATTATTGTTTTAATGTTCACTGTGCTGTTTTCCCAAGCATGTAGTGGCCTTCGTACAGCCATAATACGTCAGCATGGCATCATTCTGAAGATGGTGTATCCGCAGGCAGACAGTAACCTCCGCAGCATAGTGGCTGAACAGTTGGTGGCACTACTGGATTGTTTTCTAGATGGCTATGTTTCCCAGCTGAAATCCGTGGACCGCCCTGCCGATCAAGAGCGATACAGCAACCTGGAAATGGAATATGTGCAGAAAAGATCAGAACTCTTGTCTCCTCTCCGTAAGTACTGTCAGTTTTCCTTAATGCAAGATTAAATGTTCCATTCAATGAGGAAATGATGCAAATCTGATAGAGTAAATAGCATCTGGTTTAGAATTCTACTTTTCTACGCGTTGGCCTTCAGAGAGTATAAATGACTGTCTTTATGATTAATGAGATATTTACAAAACAAGACCAGGTAACAGAATTGCCTCCAGGACTGCATCCATGCCCATACCTCGGATATATGTTGCTACTTGAATTTTTTTCTTTTGCTAACTTGTTATGCTTTTCTGGAAGGAATGTATCTTTGCCACTGGGCTGAAAATAGGCTATAAATGGATTTCTAAATGTTTATATTGTTGTGAGTTGGCATAAACTTATATGCCTGAAGGCTTGTTTAGTGTTTATCAGGAAAAAGTTACTTTTTGCATCTTGATTATTTAATAATCAAGCCCATTGTTTGAAGTATCAGATGTGGTCAGGTCTTTAATGAGTAATTGACAGAAAAGCCCCCTTTAAAAGTGACAATAACCTGGAGTAAATACATCTTAGTAATTTTTTTAAGTTTATTTTTTTTTAGATTTAAAAATGAATGATAAAATGATATAGGTAGAACAATTTAATAATCACTGCCTCCTAACATTCTGAAGAAAAGTCTTTTAAACTATCAGTCTCAGTTTTACTGACATTTGTGGGCTTGTTAAATACATTTTGTATCATTATGTTTGATCTAAAGTTCTGATTTCCTTACAAACAGAGTATTCTGCTAACTCTTATGTATTTAATTGAACCAAAAATAGTTTAAATAATATATTTTTAATACAAACGCCATTGCCTTTACTTGTTCTGTCTTTTTAGCAAAAGCCTTTGCCCGCTGCTTTTTCACTTTGTGTAATGAAGTGGCTATTATTACAGATAATATTGGGTCATGGGTTGAATCCTTCCCCTCCCTCCCCACCACACAAATAGCAGATGGTGGTGACTGTCAGAGAAAATAGGACGTATACTGGCTTTTCAGTATTCTAAACTTCTCTTCTTCCCTCTTGCACTGGGGGACAGAGGTGGTAGGTATGTGAACTCATGTGTGCACAGGATATGTATGCACTAGGTGATGTTTCCTTGGTCTCTGCCCTCCGTCATCTTACAGTCAGAGATGAGCTTGTTTGATATAACTTCTTGTTCTTGGTTGCTTAGTTTCCCTGGGACAGTATCAGATGGCAGCTACTTTAGCAGAGAGGTACTGTGACTTCGATATCCTGGTGCAAATGTGTGAGCAGACGGACAACCAGGCCAGATTACAACGTTACATGAGTCAGTTTGCAGATCAGGTAACTCTTCCTTTCTATTTCCTTTAGATAGTGTTTTATAAGAAGTTTGCACTTGAAATGTAGCAGAAGTTCTGATTTCTCATTGGGGTTTTTTTCCTGTTTTTTTTAATGCATATGTATTTACATGAACATACAGGGGCAATGTGGAAAACTGAAGTCAACGTTTCCTGTGGAGAACTCAATGGAGCATTTTACCCTGCGACTGCAAAGCAAGTCAGCAGAAATATGGATGCTGCCTCTATGGGCAGTGGCTTTTCACGGGGACCTTTTTTGTGCCTCAGAACGCATTGTCTCACTCTTAACATCTGGGCATTTAGTGACTTGTTCACTGAGGTGCTGCAGTCAGTGCGCTGCTGTTTTATTAGACTAGTGTAATACGGATTTGAGGATAATTTCCAAACGAGAAGATGAGATTGTCAAATGTATAAATGGAAAAGTCGTTAAGCAGAGTAGGAAGGTAGAGGTGTTGCTCCAATCTTTTTTATTTTCTTGCCGGGTACTTGTTGGACAATTTTTCCAATGTCTGTTAAAATCTGGTGTGAAAACTACTAAGTGTACTGAAAAATTAGAAAGCTTAAGGAAAGGGCAGTAGAGACCACTTGAAGTGAGGGGAACTGAGACAAGAGTTTCCTAATTTGACAGTTGGTGGGATCAATCTTTTTTAGCTTTCCACAAGAACCATGGAAAGAGAATCCTGCAATCTGCACATTTCCTGATAAAGAGAGTGTGGAAAGGTTAAGTTATTAAGAAAAACAAAGTATCAGTGATGAACAGAAATAATAGTAACTGGTTTTAGTAGTGAAGCTTAAATACTCGCTGCCAAAGATCGGGATAAAGGAAATAGCAAGCGCAGAGTTCTGAAGGGGGCAAAGGAACAGGTTAAAAAAATAAGATTCGTAATTTATGTGATAATTATTTCCGTTCTTGTGGGTTAACAGGAAGAATTTGTTTGGCACTTTCTTCACTTCCAGTGAAGGATGCTGCATGTATCAGCATGTGTTGCAGAATAGCTCATGAATTCTTTAAACACTGTTTCTATCGGGACTCTTAAGTTTCTTTCACCAACACTGTTTTTTGTCTGTGTATCTTGTTTTGTTAAACAGGTTCTTAACATGTTCTTACCAATTGGATTTTACGAAGCATTTTACCTTTGAAGACAAACAAGGGATTTAAATGTGACTTTTAAAACCTGTTCATATTCCTGTTATCTTCAGAATTTTTCAGACTTCCTGTTTCGCTGGTATCTGGAGAAAGGAAAACGAGGGAAGCTGTTCTCTCTGCCTATTGCTCAGCATGGACAGCTGGCCAGTTTCTTGCAAGCTCATGAGCATCTGAGCTGGTTACATGACATCAATAGTCAGGATTTGCAAAAGGTAGGGTTTCTTAAATGCGACCAAACTGAAATATCATATTCAACAGGTCAAGTACATATTCAAGTAGGCAAATTACATGGCTATGACTCTTCATCCTCAAAAGACATCTTATCTAGATGGGTTGGGAAAGAGATGACACAGATTATCAATGGAATGTCAAAAGCCTCCCTCCAGGCACAGTCTGGTTTATCATATAAGATGCTGCATCACGTTAGGTGCTTTTCATCTCGTGTTGGTGACTAATACTTCGTTTTTATCAAGGAAGCTTTGTTTGGCTACATGATCACAACTTTGATAGAATTGGGGATTTACAGTGAATATCAATAGCATGATCAGACTATCCAGTGAGGGAAAAACTGAAATGTATATTTCAAGACTATTTAAAATATTTCAAGACTATTTAAAATAAAGGAATTTGGAGGTATCACAAGGGTAAAAAATTATATTGGTTACTTTAATCACATGCATAGTTTAAAAGTTTTGGGTTTTTCATAGCAACTGTGGATAGATTGATGTGATGGTATTTTTAAACTTGATCCTTTTGTTGCACTGTAGGCTGCCCAGTTCTTTCCCCACTTCCTGCTGCTCAGTCTTTTCTTCCCTCTGCTAGACTTATGAAAGTATTTCACTTTAGAAAATGAACTATTTCTAAACAATTTCAATCCATGTGCACATTTATTAAGCATACAGAGCATGGAAACGTCTATCCTTCTATAAATTATAGGTTGATAATACTGTATGCCCCTTAAAAATGAAACCCAAAACAAAACCAACCAAAAAAGCACACCCTGAGAAGGTTGTAATGTTTTGTGTCAGCTGAGTTCTTCTGTTATACCAAAGTGCTATGAAGAGGAGGAGGCAAGGATTCTAAAATATACAAGTGATTCCGTCTTGATAGTATATTTCTGAGTAAGTGCTCAGAAATTTCCTGTTCCTTTGTCTGACAGACAAATAAATTCTTGCCTATGTGTTTGGTTATTGCAGTAGTTATAATTCTGTTTTTTCAAGTTCCTGAGTTAACAAGTAAATCAATCAGCATGGAAAATTATTCTGTCAAAGCATGTTTGCTGGCTTTTATAGCAAAGCCTTGAATAAGATCCTGGAGATATGATATGTGAAGTTGCAATTTATCCTTTGATCAGAAGATAATTTTTCTTGATTAATACTGGAAAGGGTTTTTTGGAAATAATTGGAGTGGAGATCTGCGTCTCTTTGTGAGGTACGCTCTTCAGAGTTTTAACGTGCAAGTTGTATGACATGAAAATAAGGACTAAAATATTACAAATGATAAATAGCTGTGAGACTACAGTTCAGATTAAATCTTTTATCTGTTTACCTTCTGATGTTAACTTACGAAAGTGATTTCTAATATCTTTATTAATTTTAGGCTCACAGAACGTTACAGACTTTAGCAAATATGGAGACCCGATATTTTGCAAAGAAGAAAACACTTCTTGGCTTGAGCAAATTGGCTGCACTGGCATCTGACTTCTCAGACGACATACTGCAAGAGAAAATAGATGGTAAGAAATAAAAACAGAGCAAAATGAAGAATAGACTAATGAAGTTATTGCATTAAAATCACATTAATTTTTGCAGATTGCTAATTTGTTAGGTTGAGGGCCCTAACACAATGTGGTAGGGATAAACAGGCTGATGCTTTTTGCTTGTTGCCAGAAGGGTAAGGACGTCTGGACTTTGCTACATGTTTCTAAATGACACATGACATAGCTTTTAAAACTGAGGCTCTTTGTGTAGCAGCTTCCTACTGATAAATAAAGAATAATTATGCCACATTTTGCTTATCCATTTAAACAGATAAAATGCCTCTTAGAATTATTTTCCCTTTTCTACCACGCAAGAGAATGGGGCAGGAAAGGCAAGGTTCACATAGCGTGGCTGAAATTATTCTCTTTTGATTGTTTCAGCCTAATAAGTTTCTAACCCTGAAACAGATCATACTGGAAAATAAAACAATTAAAAATTGAATAATTCATGAGATGGAGCAGGTCCCATAGCACAGATCTTCAGGTGAAAAATAGCTCCTAAAAATTTCAGTCAACTTTCCGGTGTAGTGCCACAGCTTCCCTCCAACCCTATGTATTCATTTTGTGGTTTTGAGGAAAAAAGAAGAGTGATCAGTCTGCATTACACTGGGAACCTGAGTGCAAAGGAAGAACTAGTTCACCAGGATTACAGTGTTGAAGTGTTCCTGTGCTTCAGGAATGTAAATGAGTGTCCAGATAGAACGCCTCGTAACAAACCCTTGTAGACCTGTGTAATACTGTGACTTGACAGTTATTATGCCATAGAATTTATTATTACATTTTAATAACATGAAACATTTATTTCCTTAAATGACTACCAGAAATATTGGAACAGGAACGCTTTCTGTTACATCAGGAGACACTTCCTGAACAATTACTGGCAGAGAAACAGTTGAACCTCAATGATATGCCGGTGTTATCTGTGTCTCAGCTCATTGATGTAAGTATCTCATATTTCCTTCATTACACAGGTAAAATTCCAGTATGTTTTCTGCCTCTGTGCGATAAAATAAACGAGAAGATCCCAGCTGCCTTTATCCCTTATATGACTTGCTAAGCACCTAAAGATCTGCTATATGAATTGGTTTATCTTTGCTTAGTTTCTACAAGCACCAAACTTTAGAATGCTAGTTCTAGTTCAAATTTCTCCTTGTTTGAATATGTGCTTTACAGGGCTGCTAGGAGAAAAAGCAAATCAGATCAGTGCCAGAAGCTGATTTACTGGTCTAAGCCAGTTTTTGGATATGAAACGATTTTTACCTTCTGTTACATTCTCAGTAGGGTAGAACTTGGAAGGCAGAAGAAACAAAGAATTCCACCTTAGTGGAGAAGGGTGCTGCAATCTAGAAAAAGAAACGGCTAGAAGCAGGAAGAGGCTTTTGGTCACCTGTTGCAAAGAGGCACCCAAAGTCTTTCTACTTTTTTTTTTTTTTAATCCTCCTTTTTTTACCCCCCAAACAAACAAAAACCCAGCCCGTGCCCAAACCCACACATGAACTGCTCCACTACTGGGATCACTAGTAGTGCTGAGTCGTTTTCCATACCCCTTTTGTGGTGGTAGCCAGTAGCCTGAGCGTTCCTGCCTTATTCGCAGCAGGCTTTTACCATCCAGTGGTGCACACAACAAATATTCAGTGAGTAACAATAATGCGTTGTAAAACAAATCAGGTCCTGTCTGGGTGTCAATTTTGCAACTCCTTACTTTTCTGGAATCCTGTGGAAAATCCAAAGCTGATAGTGTCCTTCTTTAGGTTCTCCTCATTTTCTTAGAGCAATGCTAATAGCGGATTCTGAATTCATTACCTGTATCTTTAAGTGAGGCTGTCTGTGGGATTATGGAAGAGTAGGAAGTGTCGCTCATGACTTGGCAAGCGCTGGCACCATGGCAGTTTTCCTTCTGAATTCTCTGTATTGTCAAACCAATGTTCATACTTGCTACTTGCAATGCGAGAGTGAAACTTGGAAAGTGGAAATAAAGAGAGCATTAATGTTAATTTTCCTTTGAAGTACTATTTTAGAACTGGGGGGGGCATGATGAAATACTGATAGCAAACTTGTGTGGTTTTAAAAGGTGAAAGGCAGCCCCTGTGCTTAAGTACTGCTTTGAGCTTAATTACCGAAATAATTCTGAGAGCTTATTTGTGGAGCTGAGCTCTGGCTACAATAGACCAGGAATGTTACAGCCTTAAATGGCATTTAAATTTGAAACCTAGCAGCCTTCTATCCAATATCATTTGTCCGCAGACCATTGTCATGTAGGTGGAATGCTGCTCTAAAACCTGAAGTATATTCCTTACTATAAAAATACTTGCAGTTGAATCAAGACATATTTTCACGAGAAGGTCATGTAAGTGGAAAATACATGGTGGTCTTCCCACAATGAGTTGTCTGTGGTATCAGTTACATTAGATTGTAGGCTAAAAATAATTCTCTACGTTAATCTCTCATATCCTAGATGTACATTTGTGATGAGAACAGAAGGGCCAATGAGTATGACTTCAAGAAAGCACTTGATCTGCTGGAATATATTGATGAGGTAGGAAAAGTTTTTGAAGGATTTCTAACGCAGGGACTTATTTTTTTATTACTATTAAGCTAGGATGGTTCATCTGTAGTTAGTTAACATATTAACTTAGTGTACGGTAATAAAAAATAACCCCTGGTGTGTGTTTTCAGTTTGTTGTTGAGTCGCTGGAGACTTAATGCCAAATGTGGTTTAGATCATTTAAACAAAAAAAATGACACTCCTCAGCTTCACTTCCCATTTATAGTCTATTGTTTCTTTTTTAGAGCCTTGCTTCCCTACAGACTTTCTCCAAACAGGACGAAGATCATCTGTTATCAGTAGTCTAGTTCTTGTGTCTTCCCTGTTGGCAGTTTCTCCAATTGTCATGAGCTGATGTGGGACAGTCTCCAGCTTTTTAACATGTGAAAAGTATTGAGCCACAGTTTCGCTGCCTGCTTTCCCACTTCATCTCCTTGTAGGATCTAGTATCTTATCAGGAGTAATTTTCCGCTAAGCATGAATAAATCAGCATCGGAGGAGCATTAATCTGAATTAACAACAGTCTTTTCTAAAAAGCTATAGTTGAATACTTTTGCTAAAAATTATACCTTACCAATTTGAAAAGGAGACGTCTTTTCTGATTATCCCGATTCCTGCTATTTTCGGTAGGGCTTCAAGTTCAAATCCACTCTGCAGCAGTACTTTGTAAAAAACACTGTGCCGTTTTGTTGTTCTTCAATAAGTTTGATTCGATAATTATAAATGACTTTAAATTTGTCTTTTAAATTATTCTAAATTGGTTTTTATTTCATTTCTTCTATCAAATTTTCTTTTCAATAACATTACATTTATTAGCTAATATATTTTTTTCTTTATGTATGAATGTTTACTTGTCCTGTTAGTACTATATTCTGTGTACTGAGGAAAGAGTATTACTACTTAGAGTAGCATGGTACTCTGAGTTAGTTCTCTTTAGGTTAAAAAGAATATTCAATGGGGTTTTTTCCTAGCTTTCTCCTTCATTTTTGCAACATAAATAGTCCAAATAATATTTTGCAGTAAAATAAACTCGAGTGAACTCATCTGGTTCTCTCTTTTAAATTACTTTTGCTCTTAAATTCTGTCAACACAATTCATGAACACTGAGACAACTATATTGTTTTTTGACATCTGAATAAGATAAATGTCACTAAAGCCATGATTATTTCAGATTTCTTTTTTTTTCCTCAGATATTTGAGTCTCCAACAACTCCAACAATCATTCAGCACAACTAAGAGATGGTGGTTTAGACTAGAGTCAGAAAACTAGCAGTTCCCTAGTTTTCCCTGCTTTTCTCTTGTGGAAGCATAGTATAATGTCGAGACCCATCCTCTTGCTTCCAGGCTTCTAAGTGCAAGTGTTGATGGTTTCTCTTATCACTTATGAGGGGAATTTAAAGTAGGTGTGATGCTTCAGGACACTGAGAGGTGGAAAAACATACGGTCTTTTTTTCTGACACTTTATTTTAAAAGGAGCTCTGACACCAATTATCCCAAAGTTTGTGCAATGAGGGGACTGCCCTTTCCAAGACAAATGTGTAATTTTGAAGATGTTTGTTAATATATGGATAAAACATACATTCTAATGTGGACACTAATGCATGCTGGTTAGCTTGGCCCTGCTAAAAGTGCCTTGACTTCACTCACCATTTAGCACATGTTAAAATAAAACTTGCCTAGAATACAATGTTTTGCAAATCTGTATTTGGTTATGTGCTTTAAAGTAATGCCCTTTTCCAAACTGGGGCAGTCGGTAGTTGTAGAGTCTGAGCTGTTTTCAGCTGGAAGTGAACGGTCTTTGGCGTTTCAACAATATGATCAGGTCATCTGTAAAAATAGCCTGTGGTAAAGACAGTGTTCAGTAACTGAAGAATCTAATTCGTTGGCATAATCTGTGTGACAGAGTGATTACTTCTTTTAAAAGAAAAAAAAATTAACTTCCCTCTCTTTTCTCCTTAAATGAATTGAAGGAAGAGGAAGTGGATATAAACAATCTTAAACTTAAAATCCTCTGTAAGGCTCTCCAAAGAGATGGGTAAGTCCAGTATAAATACAAGTTACTGGGAGTATCTGTGCCGTAGCTTTTGCAGAATCACATATTGGTATACAATTCTCTAGTTCACTGGAAAGACCGAATTTCATACTATAAGCTTAGTAAAGTATAAAGAATGTGATCTGAATGTGTCTTTTTAGTTATACAATGAAACCCCAACAAAAAAGAAACCTGTAGTACTTTGCTCAGCTCACTGGCAACCTACTGTGCATTCCTAGCACCTGAGACAAAAATGCGGCCGTGCAGCTTTCACTCTTGAGCCCTGCGCTAAGGTGAAATAAATGACAGATGCTGAAACTTTTTTCCTTTGAAGCATCTCAAGATAGAAGCTTTTTAAGAGCAACATGTGCAGAGGTCACTCCTGCAAACTTTTATTTCGCTTATTTTTTGGCTGTGGAACCGTATTGACAAGTTCATGACCTTTTAGAGTTAAAGCTGCATTCTTGACTGTACGTGAGCCAAACCTTAAATACTGCCCAAAAGAGCCACTCATGGATATTCAACACCAAATATGGGCTGAATCCAATTAGTCAGAAGAATCTTCTCATCGAGCAGTGCTGCCATTCTCTCCAAGGTTAAATAACTCAAGTGGCATTTCCTCCCTGTCCTTTCTAATTTTCGAAAGCTGTCTAGCTCCCATCCTTGTTTCAAGAGGACCTAAGGAAACAAAGATGAGGGGAGAATGAATTCATTCAAAATGCACCATGCCATTTGTGATTAAACTGGAAATAGGCCGCATTTGCATTCACACACATAGGGTAGATTCCAAGGAACAGCAGTCTACAGAAAATAAGTCACTACTTGCATGACTAAGTCATTGTCACATATGACACAAATAAGATGCAGAAACATGTTCACACTATTTCCTTTCCTTCCTATAATTTTCAAGACAGAAGAATCCAGAACTTCTGCATGGCACCAGTCCAATGATTGGTTTGTGTCCTGTCTATCCTGGCTGAGAACAGAGTTTTGGATAGAATATTTAAACCATTCAAACCATATATAATGCAGACAAGATCTTGCCCGCTCCGTTAGCTAACCAGATGCAATTTGAGATCACTTTGCTGAATAGAGTTTGGAAAACTTGGTATCCCAGTTGAGTTTCCAGTCCAGCAAGGCTCACAAAAGCTTACAGAGAGGTTGATTGCTCTTTCAGAAGAGGCACTGTTAACGTTCATCTGTGTGCCCAAGTCAGCGTTGACATGGTACAGTACCTACTGTTAAGGATGGCATCTGTTTTCTAGCTTAACAGCTGCAAATGGTGGTAAGGTTCTCGGGTAGAATGGAGAGCCTTGCTGAACGTGCTCCTGCCGTTCTGACAGGGCCTTCGCTACTCTCCTTTGTACCTAAGCAATTTGTTTCCTCAAATCCCCGCACCTCTCCCTCCTTCCCTCACGTTCTTCCTTGTAGAATTAAAGATTAAATCCTTAAAGTTTACGTGTTTAAGAGTTTAAGTGACATCCAGGGTAAAACCATGGTTTCAATGAAGTACGGAGAATTTGTCAGTACTAGCTTCTGGGAGCCGAGTCCAGATCTGTTGCAATGTCTGACTGGCCCCAAGAGGTTCATGTTGGTTTAGGGAGTGATACAAGGACTGGTTTTGTCTGGAAGTTTAACATATGAAACACGAAATTTTAACAACAGCGTCCACTGAAAACTGCTACATATAAAGCTCTGCAAGCATGAAAAACTGTCATTTAAAATAATATTTCTCTTAGAAAAAACAGTTTGGGATTTTATCAAGATGAGACTTGCATTCATGAGTCTTCAACTTCCCTTTTAATCACAAATGAGACAAACGATTTGTTTTGTGTCTGTCTGTGCTGTTATAGGCCTGCAGCTTAGATTATACAGGCTTTTTTTTTCTCCTCCTTCCTTTTCTCAGTGGTTGCTGTTTTGACTTGGTTTTTTTTAACATGTTAGCAAATTGGTGCTCTCGCTTTATTCTACCAGAAAATAAATCTATACTTTCATCTCAGTCGTAAAATATGGTTACTGAGAATAGGTAATTCTTATCTTGATGGATAGTATTTTTTATTTTATCAAAGAAATAATGCTTCCTGTCTTATAAACTGTAAAAGAAAACATTTGTCCTCCAAACTAAAGTACATAATAGTATTGCAGTTTCACTCTTGGAATAAGGCACAATTAAGACAGAAAAAACCTCTTGCTTTGAGCTGTAGCCAAGCACATATCACTTACAGAATCATAGAATTGTTTTGGTTGGAAGAGACTTTTCAGATCAGCAAGTCCAACTGTTAACCCAGCACTTCCAAGTCACCACGGAACCGTGTCCCTCAGCACCCCATCTACGCGTCTTTTAAATCCCTCCAGGCATGGTGACTCCTCCACTTCCCGGCACAGCCTGCTCCACTGTTTTACAACCCTTTCTGTGAACAAATTTTTATGTGTTATTTTTACACTTGTGTATGAACATGTATTAATCACCTTAGATAATTTATCAGATTTTCTGCATGTTTTTTCTTGTTAGTTTTCATTTGATTTCACTTGTGCAATTCTTCCCACAAATTATTCTTTTGACTTCCAGATGGACCAGTTCAGATGGAAAAGACGATCCAATTGAAGCATCTAAAGATAGCATATTTGTGAAAATACTACAAAAACTCTTGAAAGAAGGTAAAGTGTGTTTAAATGTAATTGGACTTCGTGCAATTGTTTCAAAAGCTGCTTAAAAGGAATACTAATATGAGAAGTAGCATTAATAAATTCTCAGAGCAATAAAAACTTCCATCTGCATTCCCTAGATAATGACAATCATATGGAGCTAATTCTGTCTCTTACAAGCAGGAGGAGTTGAGATGAGCAGATTTCTTGGTTATAAACTTAGTAGCCTGAAATTATTTGTTCTATAGGGCAGTCATCAGATTTTTAGCAGTTCTTTACTGTGTAGTAAAGCATGTCTCCTGGAGTTAAGTACATCTCTTCTGTAAGATAAGGGATTAATAACTATTTATCTGTCATTCAGAAGATCTTAAGCTATTTTAGCTTAAATATTTTTATTGTTGTTTTTGTTGGTTTTGTTTTCCCTCTACAAAAGAAAAAAAAATTAATCCTCCCCCAAGTTAAAGCTGACCATGGGAAGTTGTAGCCATGGAAGTTGCAGCTGGGGGTGGAGAAACGATGTAGAGTCAAGGTCCATTTGAAATACTGCTGCATATGAACCTTTTCCAGAACAGAGAAGGCTCCATGTCAAAAATACAAAAAAAAAGTTCTTCAGAACAGTTCCAGTTTTGTGTGTTCTTATCTTTTCCTCTTTTTTTTTTTTTTTTGGTGACGTGTTAGGTGAAGACTTGGATTTTAGGTGTAAGGATTTGAGGTTTAATCATAAATTTACTGAGAAGCTCTGGTTGGGCAGGAAATACTGTTTGTTTGTTTTAAAATCAGTTTTACAGGCTACTTAAGCTTTATTGTGTTTTTTGACATGTATAATAGAATTAGATCTTCTCTGTTCCAAAAGAGTAATTTAACTCTGAGGCAGGCGCAGGTGTTTACTTAAACTATCTTAACTGCTAATCCAAAGTACTTTTGTCAGTGCTGTAATAAAAGATTTTGTGTTGTAGGAGTTCAGTTAAGTGAATATTTACCGGAGGTGAAGGACTTGATGCAAGCAAACGAACTTGGCAGCTTGAAATCTAACGCTTACTTCGAATTTGTGTTAAAGGCAAACTATGAACTCTATGTTCAGGGACAAGCATGATTCTCACTGTTGGAAAAAATATTTTTTTCTAAAGAACTGTTGAATTCATGTATACTTTTTTTATGTTCCTTTTGGGTTTTTGCTAAAACTTTGTAATAAAATCTGTATGAGTAATATACTTGGTCTTAAATTTACAGACGTTGACACTTCAGTCAGGGGAGGCAGAGGCATGTTTTCAAGCAAAAGAAAAATAAAGTTTTCATTTTCTATGCCTTTTATAAACTTGCTGTTTCATTTTATATCTTCATGAGTATGAGCCTCAAAGATGCAGACACCCAGGGTGAAATGTGGGACCCACTGCAGAAGGTGGAAACTTCTGCTCTCACTTCATTAGGGCTGTGATTTCAGTCCAGAGAACGTGCTGAAACCATGGGATGCTGGGTGACTGTGTAGCTTATTAAGAAACAAATGATTGTTCTAGATTACTCTCTCTTTGCACAACACTTGTTACTGTAGAAGCTAGGCAACTCCACTTCTGCGTTACAGATTACTGGCACAAAAAGGATAACTGGCTTGTCATTGGCCACACAGCTTGACTGCGACAGGAATAAAGCAGTTCTCATTGAGTCCTCTGATCCAGTAAATACACCCTTCTTTCAGATTATAGCTGTAAGATTAAACTTTTTCAAAACACTTTATTATTTTATCTTTCATTTAAGTTGTATCCAGATTTCTAGAATGCATGTGAAACTAAGATTAACAGCTCGCCATGCAGTCATTCACAGCAACTGCTGGAGCCTAGAAAGCAGTTATGAAAGTGTGGGAGTCCCCCACAATTTTCCTTACTCTGGGACTTGTTCTGCTGGTTGATGCTACTGATTTTCTGTTTTCTTTCTTTTTTGTTAATTTTCTTTTTACCCCACTGACCCAGTTAGTTATCTCTGACATGGGAATAAAAAAGTCCATTTAACTTTTCACCTCCAATTACTCTGATTGGCAGCAAGATTTTAATCTTTAAATAAAAGTTACTTCAATCTGACATGTTCCACCTTACTTTTGCAAGTAGCTCGACAGCCCAAGAGTGACTGCAGAGCAACTTGCATGCCCTTATGTTTTACTTGTCTGGCTCGATGCCTGCTGCAACAACTTGATCCAACAGCTGAGAAGGTCAGAAGTTAAATTGGTTGAAGAGAATCCAGTTTCTAGTTTTAAAAGCACAGCTCCCCTGGCTTCCCCTCCTCCCTGTACTAATACAGTAAGCTGGGCCAAGAGTCTGAACATGTTTGGAAGAACAGACTTATCTAGAGAGGTTCTAACTAATATGGGAAAGAAATGCACTAACGGTCGTCTTCTAAGGTTGTTCTAAGAAGCAAAAGTTCCTCTTCTGCAGCCTTGCATGGTTGAGAGAATGAAGTCCAGGTCTTACTCCCAGCAGTGGCTTCAAAGGAGCGGGTTGTTTAGAGCTTTAGAAGAATTCCACATGCTTGCTTAAATGTCACTCCAGAGGTGTTTTCACATTATCAATAAACTGAATATTCTGGGAGAAATCAATCCAATAAACAAGTGCCACCCCCTGCTGAAATAGGTTCTACCTAAGCTTTTAACTAGACTCTTAAATTTTGCTTGAAGAGGAATCTAATTGACCATCAACAGTGGAACACTTCAGGGCTGTCTCATTCCTTCCTAGACCGTTGACCACTTGTATTCTGCCAGGAGTGGTGGGGTAAGCTCTGGAAAGCTTGCTCCCAGAGCCCACGTTTCTGTTCATCCTTAGCTATCCATCTGTTTCTAAGTGCCTAGCTTCTCTGCTGGGATGGGTTTCTTCTGGTTGGTGTCAAAAAGTTCTCCAGGTCCTCGGGAAACGATCAGCCACGTAGGCTTCACAACTAATGTTTTCTTCTATTGCTGGGTTGGGAAGCATTTGGCATTTGTACAAGGGCTTTCCATCCGACTATTGCCAAAGCAGAAGGCTACAGGCAATGAGTTTACTTAAATAAAACCTCATTAAAATAACTTCCACGTCTAAACTGAAGTTTAATGTTCTTGTACTAGGAGCGTCGAGCTGGTTCACTATTCTGTTGGGAAGCTTGAAGAGGCTGTTCCTCCTCTCCGTCCTCTGTTTCATTATGTAATAAGCTGTTCTGGTGCAGAACTCCTGTCTCAGATTACTGCATGTGGAGGATGCCTTCATTTACCGCTGCATATCAAAGGTCATGCCAGAGCTCTAGGTTGTTTCCAAGTGTAACAAAAACAAACTCAGGACAAAAAGATACGAGTTTTGGTTAAAATGGCTTAAGGAGTATGGATAGCTCCTTTTGAGTAAGGAAGTCTAGTCATTGTTTCTTAAACAGTTGTTTTCTCAGTAATGGAAAGTACACGCAGTACAGGATGCCCACATTTTTATCCTCTGTTGTCACCTAAAGCAGCAGGAAAGCTTATCAGTTGTCATTTGTGATCAATTTCGGAAGCTACGCATTGTGAATAGCGATCATCTTTGTGTCCGGCTCTATTCCGGAAATTAACTTCAAATGTTTTCTGACTTGGGACCAAAACCAAATTAATTTAATGAGTTCGGTATCAGAGCTACCTGCAGAAAATGATCTTTTACACAGAACTGTGAGAATTTAATATTGCCATTGGACATTTTGCTGTAAACTTGAGGTAGAGAGGAAACTAAACAGAAGGGATAGAATGGGTTTATCCTTGTGTCAGGTTTCATTGAAGGATTAAGAATGTTTATCTTTCAGGGACATTAGGCTTTCGCTTGCTGGATTTCTGATTAAACACAACTGACCATATTTTGGAAACCATAACAGAGCATTACAGTTCTGTAAATAGATTTGACGGCTGTGATGCCTTTAACTGCTTTCAGGCTTCCGATTTTTGTCCTGCCAGTTGTCGATGACAGAACTGAGGAATAACATGAGAAGTTGAAGAACAGTATGAAAGAATAGCGTGTTTCATCCCCAGCGTGCTTTAATACGATAACTTGACAGGAATTGAAAATCTGTAGCAGAATGAAATCGAGAGCTGCCAGAGGTTAAGAAGAATGCTGCCAAACTGGAGGACATGCTCCGGCAGGGGGATTGGACTAGATGATCTTTCGAGGTCCCTTCCAATCCCTAACATTCCGTGATTCTGTGACACACAAAGAGAGAAGAAAAGTTGTCTGTTTCCCTGTTGACCCATCTGCTTTGTCTTGCAGTGGAAGAAATCAGCTGCAGAAATGCCCTCACTTGCAGGAGACTCTTCACAGCTTCTGGCTGTGCTTCTGGCTTACTGTTTCTTCTACCTTCTCTCCTGACTCCCTAAATTTTAAAAGAATTTAACTGTAGCCAGTTGTGCCTTCAGAGAAGGTCTTGAAGGTTGATTTGTATGGCCTCATTGGCAGGGCTGCAAATCTGTTTGTGTTACTGCTTCTTCTTTCCATCAGTAACCAGAATTTCTGTATAAAAATCTTCCAAGTGTCCCACGTGGAATCTCTGCTTAACTATCCATGGCTGAAGGAGATGAACTGTTCCTCTTGGCTTGCACAGTACCATCCAGCTCATCAGAGATGACTTGCCCATGAGGCTGCAGTCCTTTTGGAAAGGGTGAGCCACAGCAAGGGCTGGAGGATGCCCGGCTGCCCGGCCGAGCTCACCGGCCAGCAATGGGTACTCGGTAATGGCACCAGCATTCACGGCTGCGTCAGGCTTCTGGGATCAGGCGGTCACCGGCCTTAATGCTTCACCGGGTTTCTCTTCAGACGTTTGTCCAACAGCTGTCAGACACACATTTATTTTTCCATTTTTAAATCGTAGCAAAGAAAAAACGTATGGCTTAACCCGGCGTGTCAAGCCGTGGCTTTCACCGGGGCTGCCGCCACGCAGGGCGGTGCTATGTGCAAACCACAGCTCTCCCTCCTCGCTTCGCCTTCTCCCACAGCTCCCTGTCTCCCCCGGCGCTCACCTGTACCCACAGGCAAGGCCCGCATGGCCCTCGGCAGCCACAGGCTCCCGGCCTGCGGAAGGCCGCGGCCGCGCAGCCGAAGGCCCCCGGCCTG
>VZZY01007304.1:1106-26597 GCA_013400335.1 Eurystomus gularis | reverse complement strand
GCGGAGCCCGCAGCCAGCCCAGGTAAGCCCCGGCCCCGCCGCCCCCTCCCTGCGGCTCCGGCCGGCCGTGAGGCTCAGCCCGCCCCTGTGCCCCCGCAGACAGCCTGTGCCACCATGTGCGACGAGGACGAGACCACCGCGCTTGTGTGCGACAACGGCTCCGGCCTGGTGAAGGCCGGCTTCGCCGGGGATGACGCCCCCAGGGCCGTGTTCCCTTCCATCGTGGGCCGCCCCCGCCACCAGGTACGGCGAGGTCCCCCTCCGAGACCCTTCGGCCGCGGCCGTGGGGCACCGCTGCCCACCAGCCCTCAGTGTGAAGGGAGGATGCCCAGTCTGCTGGGGAGCCCCATGCTGCCAGCCGCGGACAGGTCACTAAGCTCCCCTTTCCTCCCCGCAGGGCGTCATGGTGGGTATGGGTCAGAAGGACTCCTATGTAGGAGATGAAGCCCAGAGCAAGAGAGGTATCCTGACCCTGAAGTACCCCATTGAACATGGCATCATCACGAACTGGGACGACATGGAGAAGATCTGGCACCACACCTTCTACAATGAGCTGCGTGTCGCCCCTGAGGAGCACCCCACCCTGCTCACTGAGGCCCCCCTTAACCCCAAAGCCAACCGTGAAAAGATGACCCAAATCATGTTTGAGACCTTCAATGTCCCTGCCATGTATGTGGCCATCCAGGCTGTGCTGTCCCTCTATGCCTCTGGCCGTACCACTGGTGAGTGCAAGTGTCCTGCTGGCCCTTTTCTCCAAGCGAGGACACCCAGGACTGGTTCCCTACAGCTGATGAGTGCTCTGCTCCCTAGGGCAGGGCACTTTGCAGGCTGCATCTCAGGTGGTTGCTTCTTGTTTCCCCAGGTATTGTGCTGGACTCCGGCGATGGTGTGACACACAATGTCCCCATCTATGAAGGGTATGCCCTGCCCCATGCCATCATGCGCTTGGATCTGGCCGGCCGGGACCTCACTGACTACCTGATGAAGATCCTGACTG
Source organism: Eurystomus gularis (assembly GCA_013400335.1). Lineage (NCBI taxonomy): Eukaryota > Metazoa > Chordata > Aves > Coraciiformes > Coraciidae > Eurystomus > Eurystomus gularis. The sequence continues at coordinate 25,600 of VZZY01007304.1, read as the reverse complement.
AGCGTGGCTATTCCTTCGTCACCACAGGTAAGCACTACTCCTTCTCCCAAAACGTCCCCACTTGCACCTTCAGGGATGCTGCAGCCTCTCGCGCCGTTGCAAGCCCCATGAGCACTCTGTTGGGAGTCTGCGTGTAGTTGGGGGTCTAGAGCCACAGCAGATCTGTGGAGCAGATGCAACCGTTGCCTGTTGCTTCTTTGCAATCACTGATGTCTTTTCTCCCCCCTGACAGCTGAACGTGAGATCGTCCGTGACATCAAGGAGAAGCTGTGCTATGTGGCTCTGGACTTTGAGAATGAGATGGCCACCGCTGCCTCTTCCTCCTCCCTCGAGAAGAGCTATGAGCTGCCTGATGGGCAGGTCATCACCATCGGCAATGAACGTTTCCGCTGCCCAGAAACCCTCTTCCAGCCTTCCTTCATTGGTGTGTGTGCCCCCCCTCCCTCTCTCCTCCCCTGCCAGCTCTCCCCTCTCTCCTGAGTCCTCCCATAGAGCTCTCGCTTTGTGCTTAACTTGTGCCTGCTTTTCTCCCCTTCCCTGCCCCCAGGCATGGAGTCTGCAGGGATCCATGAGACCACCTACAACAGCATCATGAAATGCGACATTGACATCAGGAAGGACCTGTACGCCAACAATGTCATGTCTGGGGGTACCACCATGTACCCAGGTATTGCTGACCGCATGCAAAAGGAGATCACAGCCCTGGCCCCCAGCACCATGAAGATCAAGGTAAGGCTGGAGCATGAAGGACCCACGTGCAGGAGCACCTTTCTTCTGCCCTCCCACAAACAGCGTGCGGGGCTGCGCGTGCCCCCGCACCTGCCACCCGCAGCGCTTGCTGTTTACTGATCTCTGCTCTCTTGGCCTTTTCTAGATCATTGCCCCACCTGAGCGCAAGTACTCTGTCTGGATCGGTGGCTCTATCCTGGCCTCCCTGTCCACCTTCCAGCAGATGTGGATCACAAAGCAGGAATACGATGAAGCCGGCCCATCCATTGTCCACCGTAAATGCTTCTAAACATGTTTACATGATCACTTTGCCAACCATGCTCAGGATGACAACCTTCTAAGGTTGCAGGCTGCCAAAGACCTGCAACAGCCATGTAACTTTCTATTTTGTAACAATTTCTGGTTACTGTTGCTGCAAAGCTCCATGTGACACAGTGTATGTAAAGTGTACATAAATTAATTTATTTTACCTCGTTTTGTTTGTTTTTAAAACCAATGCCCTGTGGAAGGAAACAAAAAACTTCAAGAAGCATTAAATCATCAGTCATTCTGTCACGCCCCTAATGTGGTCGTTTGTCGTCATTTGCTTTGGGTTCTTCCATCACTCGCTGATGCAGCGTGTTGTCCGACAGCGAGGGCGGTGGGACTGGGGCTCCCCAGGCAGGAGAGGAGGACAGGGGAGGGGACACCACCCCAGCCAGGAGAGCCAGCTCTGTGTGACAGCGATTGTGACAGCAATGCTGAGAGCAGCCTGGGGGTGGCTGCCCCTCTGCAAGTTCTCCTAGACCCAGGGGGGGAAAGGGTTACCTGGAGCCTTAGCTTGTGAAGGGTTTTATTTATCTCAGCCTGCCAAACAAGTAGCCCTGGCTTGCTGGTGCAGCTCCAAGGGCGATGGACGGAGGCAAGACTGGGGCTGAGGGCAGGTGGCGGGTGCAGGTTAAATAAAGAGCTTTCCACTCCGCTTATGGGAAACCCGCCTGCCATCAGCCATCCCTGGGGGGGAGAGGGCAGCCAGGGCCACTTCCTCACCCTGCCAGACACGCTTGCCCTTGCCAGTGGTCACACATGAGGAGCAGCTTGCAAAGGGAACACCCGCTCTTCTGTCCTCCTGGGGCTGCATCCTTCACGAAGGGACTCCCCAGGAGCCTGAAGGAAAACCCCAGGGGCATCCTCCTGCCCTTTTTGTCTGTGAGGGGGCAGAGCAGGGTGGGAGGTGGGAAAGTTGCCCCTGCCTCTCTCACTTCTCTCTTATGGGGCTAGGGGGCTTTGGGGCTCCTCTTTGCTTCTGCTGTAGCATATTCCTCACCTCCCCCCTCCTCAGTGCTCAGCTCCCTCAGGGAGCCACCCTGCCAGGCTTGGCGCAGCTCCCTGGGTCAGGGCACGTGTGCAGGAGCAGGCAGCCTTTGGAGGAGGACTCCTCCTGGAGCACAGGGCCCTGGCAGGAAAGCAGTGCCTGGGTTTTGGGGTATCCCTTTGCTGTGGGAGACGGCGGTGCTGGGAGAAAAGGATGATTTTCAGCTAAACTTGCGGCCTAGGGAGTTTTTTTTTGCCCTGCTGGGGCTATGCTAAAGGTGCACTTGTTTTGCATTTTGGCTGGTTTTACCTGCATTAAAGTGGGACTCATATGTGCAAACGCATTTTGAGAGCCCTATCACAAGGAAAAGCCTGTGCCAGAAGCTGGCCTGATCCTTCCCTGGTATCTGGGGGCAAGGAGCTCCCCTGGCAGCCCCGCAAGCCCCTGAGCCGAGATCCCTCTCTGAGTGACGGGGGTTGACCTGGCAAGCAGGAACGTGGCTGCTTCTTAAAACCCAGACATGAGCTTTTATTTGAAATGTGTGCAAGTTGTTGCGTAGTGGCACATATTTCATCTGATAGCTCTGTCCTGGGATCTGGGGAGATGCTTGACTGATGTTAATTCCTCAGTACCTGACCCCTGATCTTCAGGTTCAATTGTGGCTTAAGTGGTGTTATGAGACAGATTTTAGGACCTGCTTCTGTTATTTGATTAAAAGGCTGTTTTAGAAGCACAGATAAAAGTTAAGTGAGCAGCCAAAAGCAGCTCACAAAAGCTGCTCCCAAAAGCAGCCTTGGGGATTAGGCAGCGCTCGCTGTGGGGTACCAGTGCAGAGTCAGCTTTTCCACCTGCCTGACTAAAGTTAGGATCCTAAGCCCACAACAGAAGGGGCTGATTTTTGGGAGGAGTGATGCTGATCCAGCTCCCCCCCCGTCCCCAACGCCCACTCACCAGCTTGATCAACATCAGTGGGAGCAGAGGATGCTCCCGCCACAGCCTACAGTGACAAACTTGGGTTTAGGAGCACCCATGAGCGCAGCCATGGGCAGAGGGCAATCCTCCTGCAGCCAGGGCGTTGCACAGGCACTGCCTCATGCAGGGAGGCTGATGCTGCCACCAGCATCTCGTTGTCTGCTGTCTCTAACCACGGCATTTTGTCTTGTACGAACGCACAGCATCAGGTATTCTTGATAGCTTTACTGCCGATCTCACCCTGTTGAGGCTGAGTGCCAAAAAGTGCATTTTTACAGCTAAAAAAGGTGTCTGGTTTGTTGGTTTTGTTGCTCAGTCAATGAACTGAAATTCAGCAAAATTATAGGCCTACCAAGCCAAACCTGCTCAGGTTTTAACTTCAAACCAAAACACATCCTTTAATCTGAAACCAGCTTTTCATTTGGGCTTCGGATTTTCAGCAGCTGAAGACACAGATTGTCTGGAAACAGGCGAGCTGGATTTTCACATGGCTCACAAGCCCTGGTGTTGGGAAGGTGTTTGGGAAATTTTACTTGTGCACAGCATTGTGGGTTTGGTCTTCATTGGGCATTTCTCAATAATTTCAATATCCTCCCTGCACCTGTAGCAGTGGTGTTGGTGGCAGGCGAAGGATCGCCAAGACCAGTGTCCTCTGTTTTGAGAGATGCAAAGGAATAAATGTGACCGCAGAGGAGTAAAAGGGAAGAGAAGGAAGGATAAGGGACACCAATGTGGCTTGGGAGGGAGGGTGATGGCAGAATGGCTCTTGCCTGCACCAACAGCATCCACTGGGGCTGTAGCTCACTGCTTGCTCCACAGCCTGCTATTTCTAGGGCTGGACCAGTGCAGGACAACCCTCCATAGCTTGGCTCCGCAGTTCTACCCAGTGGGCAACGAGAGAAGCTGCCCTGGATGCAAATAACACTGAGGGATGGAAAATTTGCAGAAAGAGTCCTGGAGGGAACAAAAGTAATGTGGGGCTGTCTAAGTAAGCTTGGGAAGTGCAGTCATGCCTGCATTTTGATGTAAGCTTCCTCAGAGGCTGCCAGATGTCTGGGCTGTTAGCAAAATTATTTAAGAAGCTAAGTAACAGGGAAAACCTGGGTTCTGAGGGGCAGGCTTGAGGGAGCCTCTGAGCAGAAGAACAAAGGGAATCCGGGAGAAGACAAGGGCACTGAAGGTGCTTCCTAATTTCATTTTTATAGAGATTTTGCTAATGTGATAATCTGCATTGCACAGAGAGCGGAATGTGTTCCATGATGGGCTACCTCCCACAAAATGTCACTGCTGTGTCCTCTGCTTGGGAAAGGGAACTGGCACCTCAACACCCTTCTCCCCTGGGGCTCCAAAACTGCAGAAACAAAAAGCGCTTTGACCTACAGTGCTTATTGGTTTTGGCTTTGCTGAGAGGACTTGGACACCCTCTCAGTGACGACACCGGTGTGTACTCATTTGACTGTGAATCTCCTGTGGGCATTTGGCTAATAATATTTATTCCAAGAGATTTACTAAAAGGACAAAATAAAGGCCACTTGAAAATTGCCATTTTTTTTTCACAGGAAACTCCTAAGCAACAAATTCTGTGGAAATCTTTATTTTAAAAACTGAATCATTAAAATTAAGATCTTCAAAGCACATTTGTTCAAAACCTCAAATGTTTCTAGTTTACAGGAAAAATTTTTGCTCTTTCTATTTCATTAATCCACAGGAAAAAAGAATCAAACAGAACATTGCCTGTTAGGGTTTCTTCCTTTCTTTCTTTCTGAGCCAAACAGGCTTTTTTGTTTAAAAAAATAATTAAAAGAGCTGTTCAGATGTATCGATCATGAATAGATCCCACTGTAAGCAAGGACAAGGTTCATGACCACCTGAGGAACCTGAACAAAAATAAGTCCATGGGACCTGATGAAATGCATCCCAGAGTACTGAGGGAATTGGCTGATGCAGTTGCTGAGCCACTCTCCATAATATTCAAAAAGTCCTGGCAGTCAGGTGAAGTCCCCAGTGACTGCAGAAAAGGGAAACGTTGTACCTATTTTTAAAAAGGGTAGAAAGGAGAACCCTGGGAATGGTTAGCCTCACCTCTGTGCCTGGGAAGATCATGGAACAGATCCTCCTGGAGGACATGCCATGGCACATGGAGGATAGGGAGGTAATCCTACGTAGTCAGTGTGGATTTACTAGGGGCAAGTCCTGCCTGACCAACCTAGTGGTCTTCTACAATGAAGTCCAGTCGACAAGGGAAGACCTATGGCTGTCATCTATCTGGACTTCTGCAAGGCCTTTGACGTGATCCACCACAACATCCTTATCTTGAAGTTGGAGAATTATGGGTTCGATGGGTGGACTGTTCAGTGGATAAAGAACTGGCTGGATGGTTGCATCCAGAGAGTGCTGGTCAATGGCTTGATGTCCAGATGGAGGAAGGTGATGAGTAGTGTCCCTCAGAGGTCTGTGCTAGGACCAGTGTTGTTTAATATATTCATTAATGATATTGACAGTAGCATTGAGTGCACTCTCAGCAAGTTTGCAGATGATATGTAGCTGGGGGATGCAGCTGCTATGCCAGAGGGACAGGATGCCATCCAGAGGGACCTAGATAGGCTAGAGAGGTGGCCCAGATGACCCTTATGAGGTTCAACAAGGCCAAGCGCAGGGTCCTGCACCTGGGCTGGGGAAACCAGCATTATCAGTATAGGCTGGGAGAGGATATACTGGAGAGCAGCCCTGTGGAAAGGGACTTGGCGGTGCTGGTGGATGAAGAACTAGATATGAGCCACCAACATGCAATCACAGCCCCTAAGGCCAATCACATCCTGGGCTGCATCAAGAGAACTGTGGCCAGCAGATCAAGAGAGGTGGTTCTGCCCCTCTACTCTGCCCTGGTGAGACCTCACCTGGAGGGTGACCAGTTCTGGACCCCCCCGCAAAAGAAGGCTGTGGACATATTGGAGTGTGTCCAGAGGAGGGCCACAAAATGATCAGGTCAATGGAGCATATCTCATATGAAGACAGGCTGAGGGAGTTGGGGCTGTTCAGCCTGGAGAAGAGAAGGCTCCGGGGAGACCTGGGGAATTAGCTGTGATTGCAGCTGGCAAAGGATGGTTTTTATTTGATCAGGACCTGAAAAATAAAGCAGCTTCTGATTGCCATGCAGCAGGGAAAGCCAGGAGTATTGCTGACTCCCACTGGGAATCTGCACTGTGTGTGACAGAGATGAGCAGATGATGGAGAAACCTTTTATTGCCCAGGTGATCTCCTTCTTCCCACCCCCCAGGGCATCCTGTTAACCTTGAAACTAGAACCAGGGCCAGAAATGTGTAAACCTCCAGTGCTACAGCAACCCTGGGCAGCTTATCCTCTTGTGCTTGCAGGGACAACAGCCAAACCCCGTCTTGTCTCAGCTGCTCAAGGCCATTCTCTGAAACTAAAGCGTGCAGCTCAGAGGCAGCTCTGGCCACTGTTGTTCAGGGAGTGCCACAGGCAGCCCGGGAATGAGCCTCTCTGTAACCCCACCTCAGGGAGCTGTGTATATATAGATCCCTGGAAGCAGCTTTCTTCCTTGGCACATCCCTCCCACCCGTAATACCCTCCAAACATGCTCTCCCTGCCCTCCTGTGCCCTCGCTGCTTGGCTTCCAGGAGCTTCTTTCCCTTCCAGGGAAAACAAGACTTTAAAGCTGAGAAATCTCCCTGGAGGGAAAAGGGGGAGGACTGCCTTATAAAAGGGCTCTCACACATGCTTAGAGATGAGCAGCCTAAAGCCAGCCAGAACAGGCATCAGTTCTTGACCCTGGCTCTTGGAGGCATGAGGACCCGAGTTGTATTTGCAAAGGAGGTCATGCCTTCTGGTTAGGTTGTCCTCTTTCACCAAAGCAGGAATGCTGCGAGTAGGGGTTCAGGTAATTGAGTGCAAGGGGACCTCTGTATGGATGCAGCTCTGTCCTTTTCCCAGGGGAAGAGCTGCCCTGGTGCCTGGTACATGCAGGCAGGGACAAGGCTGCCTCCACAGGCAGCACTATGCTGGTTACAGGAGACTGTTACCCATCATCTCACACCTACTGGTCCCTCAGACACAGACATCAGCTTATCTCTTTGAGTGCAAAACAAAATGAGTTTACATTGCCATTAACAGTGGCTGGTGCTTAGGTTGCTGGTGCTGCATGTGCTAGGACAGCGCTGGGAAGGGGACCCCAGAGCACAGAGGAGGGCTGGTCAATGACGCAGTGCAAGACCCACAGCAGTGCCAGCCATGCTGGGAAAGCAGAGGATGACAGGACTGTCTTGCCCTTCCCAGACCTCCCTGTGGCTGCAAGGCGATGGCTGTCTGCAGAGGGAGGGATGGGGGACCATGAAAGTGGGAGGTCTGAAGCAGATCAACCCAAAAGCAGCCAACGAGGTTTCCCAGGGCAACTGTATCTGCTGTAAGATTTTTTAATTCCCCTTAGCAAACACAATCACAAAAAATGGTTAAAATAACAAAGGCATGATGGTCTAAACCAGCTTGAGTTTGCTGGTGATGAGCAATGCCATCACTGGGCTATCTGCCTGTGGAGTACAGCCAAAGGGCACAGCAGGGAGTTCTGTGTGCCCTGCACTACATCCCATGCTGAAAATGAAGTGTGGTCCAGGTGCTGAGGCCATCTACCTTCTTGCCATGAGTTATTCACAGTGGTTGTGTGGGGATTGAGGCACTTTTCAAAAGGCTGTAGGACAGGGTATTTCCTCCATAAAGATTTTTTGCCCTGGAAACCCTTTACCCCCCAAAAAAAGCCCAACAGAGAGCTACCAGAGCATCCTAACCCCAAACATTTTGAAGTAGTGATGGTATTGTTCCTACCTAACCCCAGCAACACTGCTGCAAGTGATATGCCAAGTTTCTGCGAATGCAAGAACCAAGCAGTTTACATTGGGAGGTTGGTTTTCTTCCCCTTTTCTCCTTTCTCATACAAAGCCTATCATAGTTTTCCTCTATGACCATGAGCAAGTCAACACTTGTGGCTCCATTTGTTGCCAGCAAAGTGGATTTTCTGTCTTCTGTCTCAAAGGAAGATAATGAGGAATAGCTAATGTTCATTAAGGGTTTTAAGATGTTGTCATAGAAAGTGTTTGGGGAATGTGAAATACTTGCAATCCTAAATTTAGCCCTGAAAGTCATGCAGCCCAGTTTCCTGGCACAAATACCAGAGAAAGTCTTGAAATCTGAACGTTTTCCAAGCACAGGCACAAGCTGGAGGCTGCAGCAGCCACCAGCGGTGGCAGGGATCTCTGGCTGTGCCTCTGGAGAGTCCATCATCTTGCTGGGAGCCCAGACTACCCTCTGCCTCCCAGGCTGCTCACACTAACAACATGAAACACCAGGAATTTCTGTCCTTGTTCTGGGTGTGATGCCTCCATACTTGACCTGAAGAGCTCTGTGGGATAAGACTATTCTTCAAACCTAATACAAGTGGCACATTTAGGAGGATTACTGTATTCAATCCAGTCATCTTAGGGAGAAGGTGAGAAATATCTCTTGGGATAAAGGTTTTAAGAAAAACCTGGTAATTGATTTTAGACCTAGTACTCTGAGATTTACACCCTCTTCTCTTTATTTTTGTTGGCCCACTGAAGCCAGTCCATCCTGGCTGAGACTACATGGTCAGAGGGTTATGATACCCCCCATTCACATGTGAGGGTTTAAATGCCAGACAGGTTAATAAAGAAGATTGATCTGCTTAGACTGCAAAATATGGCATTAAGTGGAACTTGGTGCTAAAATACAAAGTCCAAGTTAAAAAGGGTGTCATTTAATCCTTGAGGTACTTAACCTCTGCTGACACTTTGCTTTATTTTTCCTTAGTGCCTGCTGCACATGTTCCAGTGTGGAGAAGCAACTTGAAATAACTCCTGTTGCATCTTGGCGGGATCCAGAAACCAGGTGTAGTTCTGCCTAAACTGGAGGTGCTTGGTTTTGTCATCGGCTGGAGCTTCCCATGGCAAAGGCTGCACTAGGACTGTGGGCAGCCCAGGGAGCATACCTGCTGAATGTGCATCATTGTTTAAAAATGAAAGGGGGAGAGCAAAGAATAACATGGAAAATATTGCAAGGTCAGGAGACGTGCCTTGGCAGGGGGGTCTGGACAAGGACAGGACAAATACTGGGAGCTGTGGACATGGAGGCATGGCCACCTAAGGAGAAAGCGTCTGGGATGATCTACAGCACAGGACTGATGGAGAAGTCTCCCGTGGGTTCTATATTGACATTACACTCAGTATTAATTTTTATTATTGGTGCAGGTTAGATTTGACCTATTTCAGCATTGCAGCAATATTTCATCCCATTTATCCAATCTCAGACGTCCTTTTTTGGGTTTGAAAAACCCTAGATGTAATGATTTGCTGGAGTTGATTCATGCAAGTAATCCTCACTGAAGCCACTGAGAGGCCATCAGATTTGGTTAACATTTAAGTGCTTGCACGATCAGGCCCCAGATTAAGAAACAAAGCCATAGCAATAAAAGCAATCACATGAGGAAGCAAAAGGGAGGAAGAGGGAAAAATTAATTTTATTGCTGTAAGTCCAGAACTTCGTATGGCTTGAAGCCATGAAATGATCAGCTGGAAGAAAAAGATTTTTAAAATATTATTTTCCTGAAATGTGTAAGATGTATGCATTTACTCTATTGTCTGTTCTGTGGAGATTTTATTGCTGATTTCATAAGTCATATCTATTTTTCTCCATTTTCTGTGGAAGAACGAATCTGAATTAAGGAACTGTTGAGCAAATGAGGGTATAGAAAAAAATTGAAAAGCATTAAGACCCAAGTGTGGATCACAAGTATTCTGTAAGAGTAGCAGCTTTGACGAATAAGATATGTGGTTAGGAAATAAAGCATTTAAGGAGAAAATGTTGTGTGGCATAACCATTGTCTCGTTGGCTTTGTGCTGGGAAAGAGCGCTGAGTTGCAGAGCTGGGAGTGAGGTCAGGCTCAAGCTCTGAGGAGGTCTTTTCCTTTCCAGCCCTGCTTTATCTCTGGCCAGTAAGACGGTACGTGGCTTCTGAGTAGTTTTGGAGAAGCTACCGTAAACATACTGACTGCATATGGGAATGGTGTTTTTATATGGTAAGTGTAACCGTGAGCAGGGTTTGGTATTGCTAAATGAATATTTAAAGCAAATGTCTGATAAGTTCTTCACTGGCAGTTTGACTTGTGAGTCACGTTGCACAGTCCCCAGCCATGCCCCTCTCTATTTATAAAGTTGTGCCTTGCTATATCTGACTCGCTAAATAAGCCTTCCAAACTGCGGAAGGGATTCTGGTGGCATATTATGGGATGCAGGGAATAATTCAGAAGACTAAGGGAAGATAGAAAGGGCATGACAAATCTCCCCATGCCTTCTGAAGAGCAGGGATAATGTGCTATGTGGCTCCTTCACCATGAAAAAGTCTGGAAGGCAGGGGCCGTCAGCTTCAGTCTGCTGGGTGCAAGATGTGAAAACAAGAGCAGAGCAAGCATTCATCTAAGCCAAGCCCCTGGCTGCGTTTTAGGACCTGTGGAGTAGCAGAGTGAGGTTATCCCAGGAAAGCATGTCCACAAACCCAACTGCAATGAAGGCCGTGGTTCGCTTCCCATGCACAGTGCCTGGAGGGAGGGCATGGAGGTGCTGCAGCTGGTCCCTACCCCTGCTAGTGGAGAGGAGTGGAGTCTTGGTGGGGGTCCCTGCCGGCATCTGCCCAGGGCCCAGTCACATGCAAGAGCTCTTTCCGGGTCACTGCCTGCCAGCTGCTGCCGGCTGTGTGGTGCCTTGGTGCTGACAGGGCTTAGATGTGCAGGAAGGGGAGCAGACAAATCTCTAGAGCTGTGTCCTCCTCCCTGGAGCTCCAGCTGGAGCTGGGGAAAAGACTGTGTTACCAAATGCCAGGCTGCAGAAGCCCTCCTGGACACTGCATCAATGTCCGCCTCTGGCACAGGGTCTCTGGCACCATCTGTGTTGCTCCATGCAACAAGGGGGAAAAGACATCCTGTGCGCTGGCTGCCACTGCTGCCTGTGGGGCAGAGACGGGTCCTCTGTCCCCAACAAGGGCCCAGCCAGACCCTTCATGCACAGCTGCTGGGTCATGCAGAAAGTCCCATCTGGTGTTCTCTTCAAATGCCCAAATCCATGACTTGTGCAGAGTGGCCCACATCTCCCCACCAAGCATGCAGAGGGCAGGGGTGGTGAGGCAAAGGTGCATGGAGGTATGCAGTGGAAATTGTACTGGAGAGCACAGCAGTCATAGAATCACAGAATCATAGGGGTTGGAAGGGACCTCTGGAGATCATCTAGTCCACCCCCCCTGCCAGTGCAGGATCGCCTAGAGCAGGTTGTACAGGAACACGTTCAGACAGGTTTTGAAAGTCTCCAGAGAAGGAGCCTCCACAACCTCTCTGGGAAGCCTGTTCCAGTGCTCTGCCACCCTCAAAGTAAAGAAGTTCCTCCTCATGTTTAAGTGGAACTTCCTATATTGAAGCTTGTGCCCATTACCTCTGTAGTCGTTCCACTAAATGCAGAAGAAAGAGTCCTGACCTATTTTGCCCATCTCCTCTCCATAGGCAACAGGCAATGAAGGACAAAGACATACAAAAGGTTCTTAAAGTATGGTTTGGATAAATGCATGATCATCTTTTTCCCTGCCCGTCATTTTTTCAAAGTGGTTGTCTGAAAATGACTGGGCAAATGACAGACCAGGGCTGAATGCGGGATATGTGCATCCTCATCTTCAGAGCTACCTTGGGGACTGAGGGTCATGTCTGCCTTTGCAGAAGGAAGGATGGGGCAGTCAGTGTGCTTCAGAAACAGCCTGTATCCTCAAAGATCTTTAATAAAACACAGGCTAAATAGACATACATAAGTCAATATTTAGACTCAATGGGACAGAAAAAGTGTCTAGAATGACTGTGCAAAAAAACCTCAGGTAATCAAAAGTCCTCTTCAAGAAACCCAGTCAGATGAGGTCTTTCTATTTTGTTGTCTGGTGATGCTGAAGTAGCTGGGCATGGTGCGACTCTGCCTCAGCTGACAGTGGAGCCCTGTGTTGGCACAGCTGACATATCCTGGGAAACAAAATTGCTCATTGTTTACTATATTTAATGAGGGCCCTTTCTACTTGCATCTCTTGGCCAGATCTGTCCCCCAGGCAAAGTTCAGAGAAAATATTGGGTTCATGTGGCCTTGCTCCTCTTCACAGAGAGGTTTGATAGTGAAGGGATGGAAGGTGATTTATGCAGGAGATTTACTTCTCTGTCTTCCTCAGGCCCTTAGAGAGTAGATGTAAATTTACAAATATCAAGGGAAGGAAGTCCAGCACGTTCATAATCTTCCTTGGAAAGCAGATCAGTGAGGTTGCAATGTTGCCTCTTTCTGAGACTTTAGTGACTGAAGGTTGTTGGCGCCGAACAAATGGGAAAAGAAACGGACTTCAGGAAGACTCTATGAGAGTTAAAACTCAAGACGTTTATTATCAGAAATGGCCGCGTTTTATACACTCCAAGCCTTAAGGCACGACCTCCTAGTGTTGTCCATCAGAAAGCTGCTAAAAGCAATTCGCTCAATGCTCTGTCCCTATGCTTCTTTGAAGAAGCTAATTGGCTAATGATCAAGCTGTGACTCCTGCTGTGTTTGCTCATTCTTGCTAGGCTTTGTGGAATGTGGTTCGGTCTCTTATCACCTTCTCTCCCAGGGACTTTTCAGTCTCAGGGCTTCCCAGGCTCTTTCAGGGATACATCATTATCTGTTCAAGGTTAAGGTCCATCTCTGAGTCCTCAGACCAGCTGCGGACTCCCACAGAAGGTACTGATTTTATTCCTGCTTGCGTCTTTCTGAGTGCCTCTTGGAGCTAACTGCTTTCTGGTGGACATTGTTTGACTATGAAGGACTTCACAGGAAGGCAGTTTCTTTCCTGCTCAGCTTAGCAAGGCCAGGCTGCCATAGCATTCATTCGGCTTTGCTGAGCGCCTTACTCTGCAGAGGTGTTGGGGCAGGCAGTTGGTCTGAACACCATGGGGGCAGCGTATCAGAACAGCCACGCAGGGCTGCTCAGACAGCAGTACAACTACAAATGAATTAGTATTTCACAGCCAGAGGAAGAAGCTACTCTGCTCTTGCTCAAGTCGGGGACCAGGACCGTGAGGATGGCAGAGATGCCCTCATGGCTACAGGAGTGCCAGGAGCACAGCCCAGAGTCCCAAACTCCCAGTCTCCTCTCTCAGGAGTAAAGCCACCCACTGCCAGCAAAATGCACAGCTCAAGTTTGCTTGTGGATGATGCTCGTGTTTCTTCCCAGCAAGCACATAGCTGGTACTGAGCTTCTCCAGTGAGCTCAGCTCAGCACAGCTTTTTTAGTTCTGTATCCCCTGAATTTCCTCACGTTGTTCATCACCTCTGACCCAGGGCGAGTGGCGAGTGCAGCAGGAGTCATCTCTTTCTCACTGGAGCAGCAGGCAAGTGTCGGTGCTGGGGCAGAAGCTAGCAAACTACACAGCCAGCTCCTTCACTGCTCCAAAACCAGCCCCCACAGTGCCCTTGGCCCCCTCAGAGGGGAAACCAGCACATAATTGTCCATGTGCAGCCTGGCTGACACTTACAGAGATGTTTCTGGGCACCAATGGTTCATCTTGCGTAGGGCAGCAGGGACAAGGGGGTCCAGCTGCCTTCCCCCCTCAGTGACGCTGTGGGCTCAGGGCACCACAGTGGGTCATGCAGGGAGAGGTCTGGTTCACAGGCAGCTTGGGCTGGATTCATACCAGCAAGCTGGGGAGATGAAAGTCAGCCTAACACTGCTCTCCAGGGCCAACAGGTTCCCCGTGCCGAGTAGATAATTCATTATAAACAATATACACAGATGTCAGCACTCTCTAGGGGAGCTGCTCACAAGTGGTGTACAGGTTTTTTTCAAGGGCATCCATCTGTCAAAACCATTCTCGAGATAATTTCTGGTGGCTGGGGAAGATATGATGTTTCCAGCTGGGGCTTTTCCTGCTGGGCATAGGTTGCACTTGCTCCCTGTCCTCCAAGATCCAAAATTCCAGTGCCAAGCCATGTGATGGCAGGTACGAGGTATCCCTGTCATAAGGACGTCACAGGGTCTGTAGCTGCTGTTGGAGAGTGTCTGGCCTTTTCAATGACTGTCCTTGCAAGGAGGCTGCTTTGCTGGAGTATTTTATGATGGAGGGCACTAGAGGGGACAAACAGGTGTGTGGAGATAAATGTATTAAAATTTTAATCTGGAGAAACCTAAGGACATGGCTGTAGGGTTTGCCTTTCTATATTTTAAATCAGTGCTGTGTTTTGCTGAACACCTAGGTTTTCTCCCAGGAAGCAATGAGGGAGCCCTTAAGACATTATGGGAGAGTCTACAAATGCTGGATGGCGTGTGGGGCTGCAGACAAACCTCCCCCATGCCTCTGCCAAGGTAGGCTGGTGGTTTAAGCACAGAAATGGAGGAGGCCCGGGTTGGCAGGTGCATGTTGCCTGCTGCCTAGGCAGAAGGGGTGGTGGGACACAGGGCAATGCCAGACCACAGGCCAGGATGCCTGGTGTCCAGCCCCACCAGCTTCACAGCGGTACTGACAGATGAGCTAAGCCTCTACCACAGCATTGTCTGGCCACTGGCAGCTACCGTTGGGTCATCAGTGTGCATCTCACCCTTCCCAAGGCACGTTGTCTTGCTTCGCCTTGCCTTCTGGCAGCAGTACTGCCAGATCCCTCCCATGGGCAGAGCCAGGCAGGCCACCAAGGTTAGAATCCCGGACCCAGCACGGCCCTTTCCAAAAAGAAAACTGCAAAGCTGGTGTCTGGTCAGTAGCGCTTAGCACCTATGCATGTGCTCAGGCCCCGAGCTGGGCTTGCTACCAAGCCAAAGGAAGGGGCACGATAAGACTTTAATCTCCCTCTTCGCTGGAGGCTAAATGAACCCTGACTACAGCGGCGTTTCCCAGCCCGACAGCCGAATGGCTTGCTGCATGCCTCTCGCTAGCTACACAGACCTGCACACGTGGGACTTGCACATCTGCAAACTCCAAAGGGTTAAAAATAGATCCCACCCCACCAATGGCACGTTTTATGTCCATTGAAGCATATGTCATGCTTTTCATGCACTTCCATCCTAACGCTCCTCTGTGAGACCTGAGAAAATGCCTTCATGGTGGTGACATTTTGTTCAAGGCCCCTTTTTTTAAAAAAACAGTGGCTGCCCCGGGCTAGCTCCCCTTCCAAGTGCTATTTCAGCGGGGCTGCATTCACCCCCGACTGCCCTGTTCTAAACGGGGAATGGCAGCATGATTGCTGGCACGTTTGTGGTGCTCTCTGCTCTGCTGCGGTGGTGGCTGCCCTGACACGTAGTCAGCAGTGAACGGATTTGTATTTCTGAGCAAGGCAGGGACTTGCTTTCTAAATGAGTAAGATGTTTTCTTTAATTTTTTTTTCTTTCTTTTTTTTTTTTTTTTTTTTTTCCTAATATGCCAGGGAGGGAAGACTTGTTAGAAGATTGCCACCTTTTCTGACACTTGTTCGTTTTGCCTGTGTGGGCTGGTGGTACCATTTTTGGGGTGGACATGCCAGAGGGTACCTGGCAAGTTCCTCTAAGTGTCTGCCATGTGTGCACCCTAGGAATCAGCTGCGGCTGGACCTGGGTGCACCAGCCCCAGCAGCTCCCACAGGACCCACCTCTGGCCCAGTACCCTCACCAGCCCCAACGGGGCTGCCAGGGTTGGCTCCCCCAGTGCTGCTTCTCCCCCACCACTGGCAAGGCAGGGTGGAAACAGCGCATGCTGAGCACACTGCAAACCCAGTGCGGGTAGGGTGCAGTCCCAGTCAGCACTGTAGGGCTGGTGGGATCCCTTGTATGGCTCCCAGGGCCAAGGAGGCTGCTTAGGACGTGGATGGGATGAGGTGATTGGTGTAGCATGCTAATGGGCGCTTAGGCAGATTCAGATGAAGAGAATAACAAAGCAGAGCTGCTGCAGATCCTGCTACAGAGGGGAGCAACGAGGTGGGGGCTAGTGTGGTGGCACTGGTCTGCACCCTTTGGGGTGTGTGCTGCAGTGGCTGGGGGCAGGGAGCAGGGAGCAAGGCAGTGGGGTGCTGGCAGGTTTCCTCTGCAGAGCGATGCTGGCAGGAGCTGCATGCTGCTTGAAAAGGGGCTTTCTCTGCTGGCATCCACCAGGTCACGCACAGCCCAGGACACCACCTTGCAACGTGTGAAACCCAAGAAACCCTGGATAATCTCCAAAGGGCGGACAAAATACCCGTATCAAGCAAGCCTCACACTAGCTCCGCAAAAGCCCAGGGAGGTTTGCCTTTGTGGGAGGACCTGGGTGCTTTTATAAGGGGCTCCGTTCCTCCCCTGGGAGTCCCCAGCCAGTCAGCATGGCTGAGACCATATTAGGGATGCTGTTCCCTGAGTCTGGACTGCAGAGTCCCATCACGTTCCCCATAGGAAGGCTCCCTGCAAGGTTCCCCATTCCTGACTTAAAGAGTCAGCGAAGGTGGCAGCTTCTGGGTGAGAGGCAGGGAGAATGGGGCCTGGCTGCTCATCCTCCAAGACAGTACTCTTTCCAGATGGGTAGAAGTGAGGACGCTCAAAAGCACGAGTGGGGAAGGAAGGGGGAGACGTCAGACCACACCCAGCTTAGCACTTGTAATTTCCAAGCCTGCGTTTGCCTTCACAATAACCATTTCCCTGTTTATTTCTGCCATCCCTGGGCAATTTTGGAAGCAATTTAGAAGCTCAGCTCAGCAGCTGAGCCCTGTCCCTGTTCAGAGCTGAGCCCTTGATGTGACTGGCTTTATTTGGGATTGAACCTTGGCAGGGCGCAGCACTGCCCTGTCAAGAGGCTGGGACTCCTGCACACTGCTGGGTACCACAGAGGGCAAGGGAAGTCCTTCATGGAGAGCTCCCCGAATAGACTTCCTCCTGCCCACTGGCCCATTGTGGTGTCCTCCTCCACCCCTTGTCCTCAGCTGGAGCCAGCAGATCCTTTGAGACTGCTTCTCTACTTGGCTGAGGAAGAGCTTTTAATATATAGGCTTTTCTGAACTGGTGCTGGAGGTGCTTTGGAAAAAATGTAGACGTTTGTGGCAATCTTCAGTGGATGATCTCAAAGCACATGGTCATGGCACTGAAGTCCATAAATAGAGTTTAGATTGTGATAAGGTTTATTCTGTGTTGAAGACCCACCATTTCCAGGGGGAGGAACAATGAGATTAGGTTATACAGATTTCACAAACTGACAGTGAAGTCAGCCAAGAGTCAACACTGAGCTGTCACTAATTTCTGGTGTTTAAAATCAGATTCAGGATTATGCACGTGGGCCGAGATTGCTCCTTAGGCCTCTCATTGCATATTCTGTGAAGTTTTTCCTAGCATTACATTATTTTCCACAGTGCGTTTATTATTGCCCACCAGTCTACTGCTTGGGAGACTGAAGGCCATCACTGTGCAGGCTGATGTTAGGTTCAGGACCAGCACAGGGACCTATGACAGGCAGGTACCAGGTTTGCACATGGGGAATGGTGAGGCATGCGGGTTCCTATGCCAGGAAGTCAACCTTCTGTCCCCATCCTCTAGGGGCTGGTGCTAAGCCAGCAGTGATGGTCCGTAGTGCTGATCTTTCAGAGCTGGTCATTCCAGCTGCACACCCTTACTGTTGTGAGATGGGGAGCAGGTTGCTTCCCAAAAATTTGTGTTATTCCTGTGACAGATTGGCTCTCAGAAGTGGCCAGCCCATGCCAGAGACTTGTAATCAACTTGCTTGTGGCAAATGCTGTGCTGGCTGCTTGGGTGTCATGCTGTGCTTCAGGTGCGAATGGAGGAGAGGAAGATGTGCCTGGGATCAAAAAAGGAATATAAGCAGGAATGATAGTAAAAATAATCCCCAACAGTGGCCAGATTGCTGTCCCAGAGCTCCAGAGGGAAGGGAGTACAAGCAGAGAACAGCTTTGTGCAGCATTATGAGCTTGAGATAATTTTGGAGGAAAGTGTGTGGGCTTCTCTCCCTGATACTTCTCTCCCTGAATGGGTGCACACAGGCTGCTTCCTGCCTTGGATCATGGAGGTGGCACCCCGTAGGTGTTATTGAGACCACAAACTTGACAATGTTTTGCATGTTGCAAGTGCATGTGTTGGGCTCTCATACTTGGAGCACAATCCAGTTCTGTTGATTATTTTTACGGAAGTGAGATTCCTTCACATGGAGAACTGCCTTGATCCCTGCTTTTCCTTTCTTTCACAGGAGCTTCAGAAATAACACAAGTTTTCTCTGACAGACATTCAGAACCCAGACACTCCCAGACTAGCTTTCTTTGAACTATCCCCTTTAAGTATGGAGGAGAGGTGTCTGCAGGTTCCCACAGTGTTACTACTCCCATCCCCTCTCCAGCTTCTCTCCCAGTTCCTGGTGGAGACACGCCTCCAGGAACGCCGACAGTGTGGAGCAGAGCTGGTGAGGGGGAGAGGAAGGAGACAAAACTGGATGAGGGAAGGCAGAGGAGACCAAGGCAGGGGACATGTACGTGGAAATGGCCTTCCAGTGCTCCTCCTGCCTCCTCACCATAGCTAAAGTGCCTGTCCCTACAGCACCATCCAAAATGTGCTCTTTTTCCTAAGGGAAGTCTGAGAGCTGGGAACAGAGGCGAGGCCAGACCCTTCCCTGCAGGAGTCAATCAGCCCCACCAGTGCTGGGCAAGATCCTCTCGCTTGTCCCTGCGCTGCGCCTTGGAAGGACAGAGATTCAAGAACGAGCTAGAAAGGCCCAGGGCCTAGAGGCATGAGAAAGCACAGAGACTTTTTCTGGAGCAGGATTGGTCCCAGAAAATCCTTGAAAGGTGACAGTTCCCAGGTCTGACTGCAATAGTCCAACCGTGAAGAAATTAATTTTGCTCTGTAGTAAAGAAATGCAAGTGTGAAGCCCACACAGGCCAGGGGGATGCAAGTACATCTGATGGATGACGTGAGGGAACAAGGGTTCATTTGCTGGAGGGGGAGAGGCTAGCTGTTGGGAAGTGGGAAGGGAGTGTGTGAGTGGGGTGTGTTCACAAAGCCACAGAGCTATGCTGGGAAAAGTGGCCCCAAGTCTTTAGAAGAGCCCTAGACTGGAGATGGCAAGCAAACACGTGTGGATTTGCAGGGAGCAGCTGAATCTGGATTTACACCCTGCTGACTGGCCACTTGAGAAGAAGGGATGTGGTGGAACAATGCAGGGGGAGCACTACCACTGGCATGCAGCCACCTCCACCTGTGCCCACTACCCACTGCTCATAAGAAGCTGTGCTCACCTCTGGGAAAACTGACATCCATTGCAGAAAGTACTCGGGCATGCGGCTGAGGGCAGGGTCCCCTGCACTGCCCATGGGGAGCTGCACAGCTGGGAGCCAGTTCCTCACCTTGGCCATAGGATGGGTGGCAACAGGGAGCAACCTAGGCTCACCAGCCAGCCTGCTGGTCACTGGGGCTGCTCAAGCAGGAGATAAAAAGAGAGCAGGCAGGGAATCTCTCCCAATTCTCCTGCGTCTTCCTAGGCTGGTACGTAAACTTGGATGTTTCTCTGACTGAGCACGCAGCCTGCAAATGTGTTGCTGGGGACAGCTCCTTGTCAAGCACCCTGTTACTGCTGGCTGTGAGATCTGTTCCCTTGATAGGGCCCCCTTGACCTGTCAGCAATAGTGTGCAACCTTGCAACCTTAAGGAGTAGGAGCCAGGAAGAAAAGCGAAAAAGTGCTGATATCAGTAGGGACCTTGTTCTTTTTAAGCTGTGAGCTGAGCTGTCTTTGCACCATGTGGTAAAGAGTCAGCCTTGCTGGGTGCCCAGAGCTGCAGCAGCCAGAGGACACTCAGCAGCAGGAGATGTCTTGCCCCGCTCCTGGGTCCACATCCCTAGCACACAGCCCAAGGAGCTCTTTCCATCTCTTGGAAAGCATGAAGCTTCAACAACACTCAGAGGAGCTGCTGAGGTTGCTGTAAACTGTGCTGCTGTGGGTGCAGGGAGGCACAGCCACTCAGAGCTGTAATGGCAAAAAGCTTCAAGTTGCTCCAAGAAAAATGTAGGATTTGCACAAGTAACAGGATTTGTGCTCAGAGATGATGGAGAAGAGGTTTCAGGGCTTTCCCAGCAGGTCACAGCCTGTGCTGGCCATGACCAATTTCCCAGAGCTCTGGATAACAGCATTAGGCAGTTCTGGGGGACTTTTGCAGCCAAGTGCACTACGGCTGGCTAACCTGCCTTGCAGAGCATTTGAACTGGCTCTTCTGATCCTTCTGTCATGACCATGTTACCCTGTGGGCAGCTGGTGCAGACCTAAAAGGGATAATAGCCCATGAAACCAAAGAACTCACATTTGTGGGATTAACCAGGCTTCTATTAACAGTGCGGTGGATTGTTTTGTGAAGTGATTGGGACAGCTACCCCTACTATTTGGCAGGGTTTCACTACCTAGGTGAAAGCAGACTTTCATGGGTCTAGGAAGTCTGTTTTCTTTCCCTGCCTGGCAAAACACTCTTGCTGGTTTGGATTTTATGCTGTTAAATACCTTTAAAAGATGGTTCTCTAGGAGCAAGTTTATTTCTTTTCCCTGTTTTCTCTCTCCTCCAGACTTTACCCAAGCGATAGCTCAGCAGTCCCATTTCAGGTCATGACAGCTTCTGCTTCGGCTCTAAGCCAGTCTGCCCATCTGAAAGATGTGTTGACATGTAATTTTCCATTCCTACTCCATATAAACTGTCTGCTATCTCCCCTTATGGCCTGGAGCCACACAGAGGTGCCACGGCAGAAGACTGCAACTCAAAACCATGTGTAAACTACCCATGCAATTACTCTGTGTCTTTCCGTGACCACACTCCGCAGAATACCGTTCATGCTTATTTGTCATTATCTGCTACTTTTTGCATAAAAATCAGGCTATTTCTCGGCTGTTGACTTTGCTGTGGATATAAGACTGTTTCCCAGGCCAGGCTGCTCTCCTCCCTGGAAGGAAGCTCTGGTGCTCCCATTCGAACAGAGGTAGTGAAGGAAACTGGGACTCCGGGGGTCTTCTCCATTGATCAATCATCTGCCATGGATCTGGTTTGAAAATCTCAACCAACCTCGCCACCTCATTTGCTACCTGTAGGAGAGCAATAATAAGGATTAAGAGGCATAATTAAGATCCTTGGAGGAAAAGCACTTTAAAAGGAAAAAGCATGTTTAGATTTTCAGTGTTATGGTTCAAATGGTGTCTTTATTTCATTTTTTAATGAAGTGGAAAACCCAGCAAAACATGCAAGGGTGGAAATTCTAGTGTTAGTATCAGCCTCATAAATATTGTAGTTCCTCGTTCAGGAATCACTTAATAACTGGCTACTTACAACTCATGGAAGTCTCTGCCATGAGGTGTTGAAGCCAAGACTCATTAGGATTAAAATAATAATAATGTTTATACGTCTACGCTGAGAACATCCAGAGCTGCTGTGTTGAGGATGGGGAATGATTCTTGCCTGGCACATACAGAATGACTTGGCTCTAGCTGGAGGATGAGGGAGGAGTTGTCCTTTACCGAGGACTGTCTCAGCATCCTCCCCGAGAGCTGCCGAATGTGCTCCAGAGATGGCCTTGAACGGTGACTGGCCTGGAGGGACATTGGGCCCTATTATGTGGCAGTTCCTGCACTGTAAGCCTTATGATCACTAGTGGCAGGCCATGGGGAACATGCCTGACAGCCACCACTGCTGCTTCATCAGCCTTCAGTAACATTAAATTTTCAGCATCAGCGTCGCTGGGTTTCTCTGCATGCCCCTGTTATGGGTGTTTTCACACAAATGGTCCCCAGCTATTTCCCAAGCCTAGCTGCTGCCAATCCACCCAGCACTGTGGGACGTGTGTGCAAACCATTAGACAAGAGGGATGCGCTGCAAAGGAGAAACTGGAGCAGGAGCGTGAAGGTGCAGCTTACCTTGTAGCACAAGGGTGTCTGGGTGCTTGTTTTCATGCCAGCAAGGGATAAAGGCTCTAAAACCAGTGCAGTACAATGGAGAGGATGGGTGGCGGCAGCTACTAACAAAACTATGTTGTTCACCAAGTGCTGACATCTTGCAGGCTGATATGAAGAGTAGATGCCTGCTCTGAAGAGTGCAGAGCTTAGGGAGAAAATGCAGAAAATGGAAACTGACAGCCCATGTGCCAGGATCTGGTGTTTATCATTCTGGCATTTCATGTGTGACAGCTGAGACACGAGTTAATGACTGGGGGGCAGGTTTATGAGCACCTCAGAAGTTTGACTCTGCAAAGGGTGATTCCCTCTGACTCTACCAGTAAGAGAAGCCATCAGAGCGTATCCATGTATGTCTGATACAGCTGTGTCTTCCTGTCCTGGTTTCATCTGGGATAGAGTTAATTTTCTTCCTAGCAGCTGGTACAGTGCTGGGGTTTGGATTTCATGTGAGAATAATGTTGATAACACACTGATGTTTTAGTTGTTGCTAAGTAGCACTTACCCAAAGTTAAGGATTTTTCAGTCTCCCGTGCTCTGCCAGCAAGCAGGTGCACAAGAACCTGGGTGGAAGCACGGCCAGGACAGCTGACCCAAACTAGCCAAAAGGATATTCCATACCATGGGATCTCATACCCAGCGTATAAACGGGGGGAGGTGGCTGGGTGGGGTGGATCGCTGCTTGGGCATCAGTCAGTGGGTGGTGAGCAATTGCACTGTGCATCACTTGTCTTTCCTTGGGTTTTATTTCTCTTTTTGTTAAATTTATTTTCATCACTGTAATTATTATTATCATTTATTATTATTATTATATTTTATTTTAGTTATCAGGCTGTTCCTATCGGAACCCACAAGTTTTACTTTTTTTCTGATCCTTCTCCCTGCCCCACTGAGCCAGGGGAGAAGTGAGTCAGGGTCTGTGTGGTGCTTAGTTGCTGGCTGGGGTTAAACCACAACACTTCCTAAACTGGGGACAGAAGTTCTTTGGGAAGGAAAAGCCATGAACGATTGTTGCTCTAAAATGATACCTGAGAACAACAGTAGTCTTTTCATAACCACAATTGCCAAGCTAAAACTGTGCAGATTGGCTCAAAATGACATTTTGTACAAAATAAGATTTTCTAGAAGGAAAGCAAATGCTGCAAAACCCAGAACTTGCCCATTTAAATCCACTACTGTCATCCACTTGTATAGATTGAGCAGAGTATCTGAGTAAGAAACCAAGAGTT
Source organism: Eurystomus gularis (assembly GCA_013400335.1). NCBI lineage: Eukaryota > Metazoa > Chordata > Aves > Coraciiformes > Coraciidae > Eurystomus > Eurystomus gularis. The sequence goes on along the minus strand of VZZY01007304.1, from coordinate 2,396 downwards.
CTGGTTAATTGGGGAATAATCATCTCTCCTCTCTAGCCAGCGCTGCTACCTCAGCCTTCTTTAGTGCCGTCATATGTTACAGGTGCTTTTATACCAAATGTTTCCTATTATTTTCCAAGAAATGCCCCCTGTTAGAGCAGGCGGTGCTGAGGGCGTGGCTGGACCGCGGTGGGATCACAGAGGTACCACTAAGGGCTACAGGAGAAAGCAGCAGGGACAACCCACCCAGCTGCTGCCAGAGCTCTCAGTGGGGATAATGAACGAGCCAGCCAGCTCCCGAATATAATCCCCAGGACAGCACTGGGAGGGGAGAAACTGCTGCATCTGCCTGGTTTTCTCCCAGTGAAGCACGTAGGCAAGGATCTTTGGATGGGACATCATGCAGAGCACAGCATGGCAAGAAGGCACGCTCAGAAGCTGTTGTGTGATGGTGGGCACGTCAGGAGCGTGACTTCTGTGCCTGTCTTCCCTGCAGATACACTGCCCAGGCTCCTCTCCCTTGTAGCTCCATCGCTGCCCACGCTTGGGAGCAGCCAGTGGAGCAGAAGGGAGCTGGAGAAGCTCTAACTGGTTTTAAAATGGAGCTTAATAGGTTTCTGAGCGCAGCTGTACCATGTACCTGCCTGCAGCACCAGGCCCCGGGCGCCAGTGCAAGTGGCCTCTCCTGACTGCATGTTCCTGAATCACAGAGGGGGACCCTGGGTTTCTCCAGCATCCCGCTGCCGTGGGGCTGTGGCCGTAAATGCAAGGGCTGGGGGGCTGGAGGGGTTGCTGGCTGCAAGGGTCGAGCAGCCTCTGAGCCCCTCTCACTCACGCCGGGGCACCAACGGGGTTGTAAACCCTCAGCCAGCCCGTGTGAAAACGATGAGCTGTATCCTGCCCTGAAAACGAGGAGTGATGTACCGCACCGGTTCATCCAAGCCGGTTGGGTGGTGTTTGCCGTGCCGGGGGAGCGCACCGACCCGCCGCCGGGGCAGGGGTGCCGCACGTAGCCACCGTCCCCTCACGCTGGAGCCACCAGCGCTTCTGTTAACGACGCTGCGCAGGCTGGGCTGCCGTTTCCCACCCCGGGTATCCAGGTCAGCTTGCGTTTTTCCCTTTGTGCCAGTTAGGGGAGGCGCAAGGCAAGGCAAAAATACCGTTTGCCTCCCTTTTTTAAAAAAGAAGAAGAAGAAGCGGTTTCCTAGAAGGGTTTCTGAAAACCCGTCAGTGCCCCCATGCGTCGGCGCGGTGGCCGAGAGCCGCTGCGCGCAGGGGCGGCGGGGCTGCCGCTGCCCAGGCGGCCAGAGG
>VZZY01007302.1:25364-53419 GCA_013400335.1 Eurystomus gularis | reverse complement strand
GGTTTGTTTTTTCTTTTCTTTTTGCTATTGACAGTCCTAACAGACAAATTTTTTACACATGCAGGCATATGGGCAAACTTCTCTCACTGACACGTGGGAAAATGGTGCATGCAAGATTTTGAAAGATCATGTGGTACATGGAATAGTTTCTTGTTCTGATGAACTGTCTTTGGTGTATTTTGTACCCTATCCTAAACATGAAGGGCGTTGGCTCAAACCTCTCGTATTACAACTTCCATAAACATATTGCAGATAAATATTCTGATAAATTTGAAACCTTGAATATTGCTGAAGTAGAGAGATAATCATATTTCAGTAAGTGATTTGATGGACATAGGTCTTTTAAATTCTGTTTCAGTACTGTTCGTGTATGGGATTATACACAGGATGCTTGTATAAATGTTCTTAGTGGCCATACAGCTCCAGTACGGGGACTGATGTGGAATCCTGAAATTCCTTACCTCCTAATATCCGGCAGTTGGGACTATACAATTCGAGTCTGGGACACAAGAGATGGAACATGTTTGGACACAGTTTATGATCATGGTGCAGATGTATATGGTAATATTTTAAAATCTTATTTCTGTATTGAAATGCATTTTAAAATATTTTAAAATTTATGAAATAATTTTATCAAACCGGTTATTAGATAAACTTAATTATTTTACTACATTTTTAAATGCCCTCTCTACTAGGATTAACGTGTCATCCTAGTCGTCCATTTACTATGGCATCTTGCTCTCGTGACTCCACTGTGAGACTCTGGTCATTGACACCTCTTATAAACTCTCTACAAATAAATATCTTAGCAGATAGATGTTGGGATGAGATTATCGGTAATACAGGTAAGTAAATTGTATATACAATTAGTTTCATTTTCTATATGTTACTATATTTTTTTAATTTTTATGTATAAATCTTTGTGTATGTTAGATCGTGCTGTGGAATCTGGTGCTCCTCCTTTGCTGTGTGGTAAAGTTTCCAGAGATATTAAACAAGAAGTGGAAAAATTGACAGGAAATCCTCGAGGAAAAAAACTAAGGTGGTTTTCAGAATGTTTTTCAGTAAGTATTCTGCAAACTTAAGAATGTTGTCAGTACGCATGATTTTCTATTCTGAAGTCAGTCTCCAAAACTACCATTTCTTAACAGTCCTGCATGTAGAAATGTCCATGACTGAATTATTTGTCAGTTGTGAAGACCCCTTTTTCACAAAGCGAAATAGGTGGCATACTTTAATTTTCCATAGGAAAGGTTTGATTTGACAAGACTTTTCTATAAAGGAAAATGGAAAGATGTGCTTTATCAAACTATATTGGAGTATGAATCCATCAAAGGGTCCACCCTTGTTACAGATAAGGTTTGAACTGCCTAAGTGTCTGTACCAAAACTGCAGTATTACCTTCTAGGAGCTGTAGATCTGGATGACCCATGCTCCAGTATCTATCTATTGCCTTTGCTCCATTGCACAGTAGTATTTCCTATAAATCACTGCAGCCTTTCTGGGCAGCTGGGTTAAAAGCAAACTACTGGGTCTCTGAGAGTGGTTACCTGCATGGGAGCTGAACTTGAGTTAGAACAAGGACAAAAATGACCTGGAACTACAGCTTGTGTCAAGAACTGTTGTAATTTAAGTCAATACACTGATCTACAAAGACCTAGTTAATCCAAAGTATTTGTTTTGATTTCTTGCTCAATTGAAGTGTATCGTTTAGAAATGCTGAAATAATCTTCCTCAATTGCAAATTTTGAAATATCCTGGTTTATTAAAAAGGTATTTTTATGGAATTCCTTGTTTTACAAAAGTTACAAATTTTTATGTCCTTTGTTGCTTCAAGAGTAAAACTGTTACATTAAATTTTTTTCAAGAACAAAAAATTTTTTTGGTCATCTGTGTTCATTGCTTTTTTGAGTCCAGAAAATAAAGTGTTGTGCTTAAATTATGGGGAGTCAAGTAAGAGCTTTAAGGAACTGAAAAAAGAGGGAATAGTCTCTCTCACTTTTTTGTTTGTTTGTTTTCCTAGTAAGATCTTCTGCTTTTTACTAGCTCAGAAGTAATTTGACTTTTAACTGGTAATCCTGTTATTCTTAGAAAAGTTCCTTCAAGTCAAAGGTTTAATTTTTTTTTAAACTTTTAATTACTTACCTTCTTGTAGATCTCATTCAGTGTTAAACCATTGTCCTAGTTCTACAGAAGGATTGATTCAAATATTAGACCAATAAAAATGCATTTAAAAAAAAATCACCCTGATGGCCTGCAACATTTTATGCATATACCGTTACACCGTATGTGCCTATTTTAAAATTTAATATTAAGAGAGTAAACCAGAGTGTGACAGTCGAACCTTGAAATTGTTTTTTACTTAGCCCACGCCTTTGCTTTACAGAAAATGGTAAGCAAGTACTGGGGCAGCTCTTGCATTCCAGCAGCTGAATGTTGTGTTATGCCAGCAGTAGCCACCAGATAGCTTGTATTCCTTTGGGGGCAAAAGGGAAAACTCTAATGGTGAGCCCTCAACTATGTCCACATGTAACCAGATGCTTAGGTTTGTGGATCTTGCTGTACCTTCACAGCCTTCAAGAAGACTGAAGAAGTTTTACTATTTTGAACTAATTCATGTATTCAATAGTAAAGATTCTAATACTGAAATACTCTGACATTGTATTTTTGGAATTGACTGACAAACGTTTTCCAGTGTTTTATAAGTTCAAGTTTCTCTCTTGAACATTACTGTAATACGCCTCTTGTCTTCCCTAACAATTTTAGCCTCCAGGAGGCAGCAAAAATTTATGGGATTTGGTTGCTGTAATAAAAGGACAGGATGACAGTTTGCTTCCACAAAACTACAGCAAAGGAATTATGCATATGAAACATCTCATTAGATTTAGAATGGTAAGTGAAGAATAAGCAGAATGTGAAAATAGTTGTTGATCCATATAGTATGCCACTCTTTTTAAAAATAACATTCAGTGCTTTACAAAAGGGTCACAGTTTATTTAATGTTTAAAGATACTTGTGTAATATCAGTCCTCTGTGCAATATTAGTCTTTTAGAAAAACAGCATCTAGCTAAGTGACTTCATGCATGCTCAGTATTAAAATGCTAGGTTACAGTTATTAACTAGAAAAGCAGTTTTCAAAGTAATGAAAAGAAATTGCAAAGCAAGCGTCACTACAGCTTGAGCTATAAAGCAAGTTTGTTCCCTATTATATATACTGTACTTTTATATTCAGTAAAGTCAAATTATTTGGTTGTATAAACATGAAGTTTCAGTTATGTGCAGATGCAGGGAGAGAGAAATTCATGTCTGCAAATGGAGGAGAGTTGACAGAAGTATGCTCTATAGCTGTCTGGAAAAAGGAGTGGAAAAACAAGAACCTGTCATTAATGCAGATATGCAGGTGAAGAGTGAGTCAGATGTGAATGTGAAACTAATGTACTAGGCCATAAATTTTTTAGTAGCTACATATATGAATATGCAACCAGACATACAGTTTGTGCAGAATATGGGGATACATGGTTCTCTCAGGGATTTAGGGATACTAAAGAATCCCATACTCTGGGTTGAAAATACAGGAACAGCTATATCTAGTGGAATATCCATATCTATTGGTATGAAGAATGTTCAAAATTCTTTCCAGTCCTTCATATATGGTATTTTAAAGCCCTGAATAGCCAAACACCATCTCATATGCACTGATGATAAACTGAGAATGTGAAGTGAAGCTCCTTTTGCTTTTTTTTAAATGTTTTTAATGTTAAATGTAATCCTGTTGCAGCTTGTTTCTCAAACTCTGCCAGATGGAGAAATTTATTTGTATCTCTTCAACTAATACAAAAATTGCACTGGTTGGGAGTATAAATCATTTATTGATAAATGGGGTATAACACATCAGGACACAGGTTGAGCCTCCTGTATTTATTCTTTCTCTCTGTGGACATCATTATAATGGTAATAAGTACAGTTTCCAGCTCTATGATTTATGTTCACTATTTGTTTCCTTAATTCAAAAAAATATACTTTTTTTAGTGGACATCTAGGTGAATTACTATTACATATGAGAAAATGGTTGAGAATAAAAAAATATATAGAAAAGAGATTAAAGGAAGGTAATAAAAAATGTATGCATGCAACAAAACACACAATTACTTTATCAATATAAATAATTCACTATAATCATATTATAATATCTTCCAATAAGTCTTTTCTCAAAAGGATTTTTTTCTTAAATGATGGCTTTTATATTCCATTGTAATGTTTTACACTAGTATATTCTTAAGAAAACATGTTTTCATCACAGAAGACTGTAGGGGTTTGTTTCTTTTTTCAAAAAAACCCAATTTTTTTTTTTTTTTTTTTTTTTTTTCTTGTCCCCTCAGTCCAAGGCACAAGAACTGACAACAGTAAAAATGTCCAAGTTTGGAGGTGGTATTGGTGCACCGACCAAAGAGGAGAGGCTTAAAGAAGCTGCAGAAATACATTTAAGATTAGGACAAATTCAGCGATACTGTGAATTAATGGTAGAACTTGGAGAGGTAAAAATATCAAAACATTATTGAAGAACAATAAAATATGAAGATTTTTGCAAACCAGCTACCCTAGCAAAGATGGGGTAGCAACAAAATGGGTCATAAGTCCAGAAAGGAGTAATCTTGCTACAATTACTTGTAACATATGCAGTCTAATGCATAGCTCATTCCTTATTTAACCTCTTGAAAAATTTATTTTTAATGGAATAAACATGAAACTACTTCAAAATAGAGTAGTTACTCAAAATAAAATAATTGGGTTAAATGTGTTGCTGCTTTCTTCTAGTGGGACAAAGCTCTCTCAGTTGCACCTGGTGTATCAATGAAATATTGGAGGAAGTTAATGCAAAGGTAAGGTAATAAAAATATGATGCTGAGTAGCTTGTGTCTGTCCCTAAAAGGACACAGACAAGGAGGAAGGATGGATACTCATATCAGTTGTAATTGGCTTTTGTTACAGCATTCTAGCAATGTAACTTTTTGTTCAGTAAGCTTTGTGATGGAACTGTGGAGGATTTCAACAAAGAATTGGTGTACAGGAACCAAGTTAAAGGGTCGAGCATAAATTGCAACTTTTACTGGAAACTCTTTAGTAGAGTATCCACAGTTTGCAAGTCTTCTGAGGTCTGGAAACCCAGACGGATTTCAGTGAACCTTATATGTCTTCATATAACACCTACACCATAGAGATAAGTTTAGTGATCAATTATATATGTATCTTTCTTGTTTATTCATTTGTTTAATCAGGAGAGCTGATCAGTTAATTCAGGAAGAAAATGATGATGTCATCCCATACTGTATAGCTATTGGAGATGTGAAAAAACTAGTTTCTTTCTTTACTTCAAGAGGCCAGCTTAAAGAGGCTCTTCTTGTTGCACAGGTATTGTTACATATAAGAGTGTAGGAGATGTGTTTTGCTATTTGTTTCTAATTCTGAAGATAATGAGCATGGTTAAAAGGCTAGCTCTGTTCACTTTTGCAAAATAGCTATTGTATTGACCAGTTTTTATGCAGAAATGCTAAAAATGTATCTCATGTTTACAGACTTTAAGCCTGATTCTTTGAAATTGCAATCAAATGCCCATAGTGAATACTGAAGTAGAAAATTAACCCAATTTTCAGCAGTCAGTATTGCCCTTTAACATCAGGGACGCATAGAATTTCTCTTGCATTTTTACGGAGGTCTTGGTTATACTACTTCCTACAGAATCTTTGGGTGAAACTGCTCGGTTGCAGTAGTAATAAATATAGGAAAACTAGTACATTACCAAAAGCATGTATGTGTCTTCCACTTCCTAATGTAAACAGGTTAAAGACACGCAAAACATGCGAGACTAATAATTTCTTTCACTCTTTCTCAGAATTTTTGAGTGATTTCTGCATATTTAATATAGTTTGTTAAATACACTGGTGAGATTTGTCCCTGGTACATTCTCTCATGCCTTCCTGTCCTTGATCATTCAGCTGTGTCAGAGATAAGAACTTTAATATTGTATGTGAATTTATTATTTAGAAATTGTCTATCTGTACATTGTTGTTCTTCTGATAGTAACTGAACAGTGCACAGAACAGAACTTTGAGAAATGCTTAAATTTAACAAGTTATAATGTTTGAACTGTAAAGCTTTAGAAATTTTTCTTGTAAGAGAGACATTGCAGGGCTTGCTTTATTACGATTCATTGAGTAGCCTTTGTCTTAAAGGTTTAATCAGGTAATATTAAACAATAAAATACCAGGACTTAGCACATGAAAAAATTTCCTTTTAACCCACATTGACCTTTTCTCATTCAATGTTAGAAATAATTTATTTTCTGACATTAAAAAGTTTCGCCTTATGCCACTATATAAACCTTTACAGATTTGCTGCTATGTCTACTTCAGTAGGTAGTTCATCCTTCACTCACAGCCACTTGCTCCTTGGAGTGTAAGAATCAAGGTTGTAGCCCGCAACTGTCCGTTTTAAGTGTATTCAAATGCTGGTAAAACCCTGTACAAATGCATAGGAAGGAAGAGGTCTCTTGCTTATGTAGAATTTCTTGTGTGGCTGGATAAAACTAAGCTAAAATTTAGGTAAGAAAAAGTTCATTTGTTTAAACATTTCCTTTGCTATAATTGGGCTTTAGAAGGATTTTTATAGATCTCAGATTATTTTTTTTGTTGCTGAAAAATCACATTTCATATTCAATTTGCTTGGTTCATTAATCCATTTTTTAAATTCACTTCTAGGCAGCTTGTGAGGGAAATATACAGATGTCACCACTCTCCACCGCGAGTGGATCTTCAAATTCTGGTGGAAACAATACAGATGATTATACCGAGTAAGTTATTTTAGTTTATATCTAAAGCCTCATTTTAGTGCAGAATGTAAAGTCTTCAAGGGAGATAAAACTTAGCAGTTTAATTTGGCATCAGTAATGTAGAATTTGACAACAAAATATTACATCTTCTGGTCATTTGTCGATAGAGTTACTAACTGATACTACACTGAATAATTCCCACATTGTGCCTCCTTCTGTCGCCAAATGCATTTTTCATATGTATGTATTATAATTACAAAATTCCTTTTAATTTGCTTGACATTTAAGGTGCATTTGTATGCGCTTAAATATGTTTAAATAGGTAGCATATTAACGTAGTACTTTTGGTAAGTAGAGTAAGATTTAGCATTAGCAAGTATCTTTGAGACCCTGCTTTATGAATCTTCTCTTCCTGAGAGAGCCAAATTGTATGTGGCTATAAAAGTAACTATGCATCTCTTCTTGTTTAGAACAGAGCTCAAAAACCTAAATTACGTTATCACATTATACATTTAGTAACAAAAACAGCTTTGTAGGCTGTGTAGTGACTTCATTTACATGTGCAATTTTTGAGCAATTAGAGAGATATTTATGCAGAATTCACAGGTACAGAATGAATAGCCAAATATTTGATTATTTTCTCCTGTCAATCTGAAGAGACATTTCCATACTGATGTAGATTTTGCAAAAATGACCAACCTGAATATGCACCAATGTAAGTGCTGGGTAAAGCTCAAACTGATTGTGTTTTGAAAGCTAGTTGTGTCATTATCTGTATGGCAAATACAGAAATTTTAGGATACAGAAGCAGATGTGGTGACTTGTACATAAATTAAGAGCCAAAGAACTCCAACCTTTAAGTGACCTTGCAGAAATCGTGTTTCGTTCTTGCAGGCTCCTGCACGAGGTCAGTAAAGAACTAGCAGAATGGTATTTCCAGGATGGCCATGCAGTGCTTGCAGCATGTTGCCATCTGGCTGTTGAAAATATAGAGGTAATTTTTAAAATATTTTATTTTATTTTCTCTTTAACTATGGAAACGCCAACATTGAGTTCCTTTTTTACACCTTCATAGGTTAACTGGTTTTTAAAACGTATGTACCACTGTCTAAAATGTATTACTTATACTTGGTATTTGCTTCTATATATTTATATAGGGAGTTTAATCCTTACAGTATTAAAATTAGTACCAAAACTTCAAGATTCCTCTCATGTATGGAAAATATAATGTTATTATTTAATTGTATTTTCATATATACAGTATCTTGTATATATTAGAAAATATAAGGTACCTAAGTGTCTTACGTATATACACACATACACATAAGTATCACTGTTTATGGTGACTCAGAAGACCCATTCAGAACTGGAACTTCATTGTGCTACAAAAGATGCAATCTCTACCTTCAGGAATTTGCAGTCTAATGATAAAGTCAATAGGAAAAAATCCTACTCCTCAATACAAAAATGACATGTATGAAAAATTTTACTATGGTTTTTTAATTTGTTTCTAGTTTTACAGATTGTTTCTTATTCTTTCTGGATTTTGTTGTTGCTGGTTCAACATGGTCTTCTCCTCTATCCACCAAAATGAGTCATATTCCTTTTTAATAAGCTGTTCGGAGAGAAAGCAATAATCCGTTATTGCCTGTATTTCAAAATAGACATATTTCAAGTTGTTGTGTAGTCCCTCACTGTTTAATATTCTTCTGTGCCCATCAGCAACTCCAGTTGCCCAGAGAGGGTGAGAACAGGAGAGTCCTTCCTGGTGTGGGGTTGTTGGGTTTTTTTGAGTCTCATCAAAAAATAAGCGAAATTTGTACTCTGAAAGCTAGTGTCTTTAGTTAACGACTAGAAGGAATTGCTATTGTGCTTTTTAGCTATGATATTTATGTAACCTCTTTAGTTGAATAAAGGAAGATTCTGCTAAAGGAAATCTATCTGGTTATTTAAAAACTAATTAACAAGTGGTGCACAATTATGTACTCATTAAGGAGACCCAACTTATATATAAAGTTGCTTTAATTAATGCATATTATGTCCTTCTATAAAAAGCAGTCTCATAAATTAATGTCATATGCTCAACATGGTGAATCCCCAAAAATGCTTTTGTCCCTTAATGATATAATTTTTTCATTGAGCAAGCTTGCGATGGCAAACCTGATTCGTGGAAATGAACTGGAGTTGGCAATCAGTGTGGGTACTGTCTTAGGAGAAAGTGCAGCACAAGCAACACATTATGCCCTAGAATTACTAGCAAGAAAATGTATGACAGTAACAACATGGTAAGAATTTAATCCAAAGAAGATTTATTTCTTTCCCCTCCCCTGTGACAAAACAAAGGTGTTTGATTCTGAAACTTATAGGCATCGAAGTACCATGGGTAGGTAAAAAAAGAATTCCTGCTTGAATAAGAATTGCTGTACTAGACCTTTGCAGTGTACAGGGCATGAAAATGTTCTGCTTTAATCTCAAAACATACTATGTACTTGTGGTAAATGAGAAAAGAGTCATTGTCAAACAGGGTATGAAACCCACTGAAAAAATCCTGCGTGCCTGGGCAATAGGTAGCATAGTAAGTCCTAGTCTGTACTGAGTAAAAATGCTTCAGACAAAGTAAGGTTAGAACTGAATTATAAAGTCAACAGGAAGCTTAAGCAGGATCTGTGAAGCAATTTTTAAGCACTTGCTTGAAAAATATTGAAACCTAAGAGGCCGATGAGTTATTTTATCTTGGTATTGGAAATACAAGACAGATTATAAGATTTAAGGATGAAACAAGTTTACTATATAATTCTGCAGGAGTAAGTAATTTCTCTGTTGCATATACAGGAAACTTTGCTAAATCTTCATTTCCTTCTTGTAGCGGTTTTACTTTGAAGGATACAGTTTTGGTTTTTGTCTACTAATGAAAAGTAGAAAATTTTCCTAAGGTATATTTGACAGCTGTACAGATGTTTCACAGAAGACGTGCTTAAAGAGATTCTGCAATTAAGCATCAGTTTTTCTGCTACGGTTGGTACTTGTTTAAGTATCTAAAGGTAGCCTGAGAGAAACATAGTGAAACTCCCCTCTACAGAGCCTGCCTTAGACAATGAAGCATTGTAGAAAAAGATAAAATAATAAATGGATGACTTACTGCTTTGGTTTTGCAACAATTTAGCCTGTCTGCATTGCACCAGTTCTGTTTAAAGTCTCTGAAGCTCTTTCTCTGATCTCCCTGCCTTCATTGTGAAGCATGATTTTTATGTAGCCTCTAATAGGAAGCACTGGACATGGAGTTGAGAAGAAGTATATGCTTTTTTCTAGTTCCACAACAAAAGCTTATTCTGACCTCAGTGCTGTGATGAGTACTTATAGTATGGCATTTACACGTATGTACATAAAACTTTGGCAAAACGTATGGTATGTTTACACTGAAGTCTACATGCCTATACATGATAAAATTTCAAATTGGCATACTGCATATTGCCCAAGTGTACCTTTGGATTTATCAGTGGGTTTCATATGCTATACTGAACACCTGTTAGAGCATTCCAAGTAACACTGTTTGTAGGCCATTTTACAAGGGCTTCTTTGGGGTTTTTTAATAAACATTTCACCTTTTTTTGGCTGAGCAACTTCTAATAACTTTTAAAAAATGTTTAAATTGCCTGCGAAGATGAGTACATGTGAGTAACTGATCTTGAAAATAGTTTAAGAACTTGTGAAATATCCTATATTCTGAAAGAGCCTTTCTGTAACTTGGAAAAGTGGCTCTTGCATGGTAATAGTATAACAGATTTTCCAAAGTCCTTTTGTCATGAGCTCCTTTAGGTTGTCAAAAAGCATTGGAAAGATTTTTTTGTTGTTAAAGTTGGTTAACCTGACTCTTAGATTTGCTGTTGTAATTTATTTTCTATTAGATTTTTCCATTGTAAAGTAAGAATACAAAACAAACGTTTTTTCATACTATTTTAATGTCTTCTTTTTAGCTTTCCATCACTTGGATACAGGTATTTTGTTTGTTTATAGAGAAATTTGAAAAACGTGTGACTTTACTAATGCTAAAAATAAGCTTCAACTAAGTGTTCAGATTTTTTAATTGTGATCAATATTTTCAGGTGAGATAGAAAGCAGTTGCAAATGTTGGGCAGTAGCTTACTCAAACATTTTTAAGCCAAGGACCACGTTCTGAAAAACCAGGGAAACTCAGAAAGAATTTTTGCCTTACACTGGGGCAAGTCAGTCTCACAGGTCACAGAAGAAATGGTTTCTGCATGGACAGAAGAGTCGCAGAACAAACAGAATAATCAGTTATTAAAAGCTCAATAGAATAATTATTTCAAAATAATTTCTTAATATTTACATGTGTTCCCTCCAGCTGCTTGTTGTATTAAGGAGGGGGTAAAAAGTTTCAGAAATATCAGTTTGCCAAAACAGTTTTCCTTTCAGAAGGGTGAAAATAGGTATTGCGTTCTTTTCTTGTATAATCTCTCTTTTGTAATGTCACAGAAGCATTGGCCGTTCTGGATGACTGAGAGATGCTTTATGTTGATGTCATGGAGCTCTATGCTGATGTCATGGAGCTCTAGACATTTGAGAGTGGTTTCCTGACATGAAGCCACATTAACATCTTCCCTTCTTTCAAATTGGATAGGTCCTATTCTTCCTTATTATCCCTGCTCGCATAATCTTCCATCTCTATTTGAGGTGGTTCTGATGCTTTAGAATGAACTAAAGCAACAGAAAATTAACACATAACTTCTCAAAAAAGATTAATACATTAAGCCTCATATATTGCACCAAAACAGTCTTAGAGACTGAAGTTGCTTATGTTCTTCTCTGAAAATAGTTCTTTTTTAGTAAACTCTTCTTTATAAGAGGAATGTTAAAGAGAAAACAGTTTCCCCCTGTTACAAACCATTAGGAGTAACCACATGTCATCTTTTGTTTGTGCAGGGATTTAGCAGCTGATCTTCTTATGATGATTCCTGATAATAAACTGCAGTTAGTAAAACTGTGCGCTTTTTATCCTGGATGCGTAGCGGAAATAAATGACCTGCATGAAAAGGTACAATGAAAAAGAATTTACCTGAATGCTAATGAGGTTACATATTGTTTTGTTTACTAATTTCAGAAAACTTAAGGCCAAATAAATCTGTAGGATTAATTTGTTACTAATAGTCTTATATGTTACAGATGCTTTTTTACTCTATTAAAAAAATCTTCATTGACTTTATTTTCAGTACTGCACAAGAAGGACTTTAGTTCTTTCATTCTACTGTATATTTTATCTTCCCATGACACGGTTACTTTCTGAAGTAGCTTATGATCTTCAGAATTAGCTGTCAGAATGATTTATAGCCTCCTCATCACTGAAGTGCAGCCTAAGCATGTCTTGGCAGATCAGCTTTCTGTGCTATCCTGTATTGTTTGACATCTTATGTCAGTGATCTCCTTAAATCCCCTCTTTCCTCTTCAGCAGCGGAAGGGTCTGCTCCACTAAATCAAGAATGCACACCTATTATGCAGTAATAGAAAGTTCATAAAAGCATTGGCAATGGAAACTGACGTTCCTTAAATTAGTTACAGAACCTTCTCCTCCTATGTTGTTCCCTAGTCTAGATGGCTTTCATAATGCACATTATATTCAGGTATGTTCTTCAAGCAATGACTCTTCTTTCAGAGAGAGTTTGATCTTCCTGTTATGTGCAAACTTCAGTATTTCTCTGCATCTTAGAGAATTGCTTGAACGTTACAATAATTCTTTGGCAAAATTCTTGTTTTCCAGTGTAATCTTCCTGATGTAGAAGAATGTATGCAGTTGGCAGAGACAATTCAGGCCAAAGGGGATATATTTGAAACTATAAAGTACTACCTGTTAAGCACAGAACCTGAAAAGGCTCTCCCTATTGGCATTCAGTATGTGAAAGGTATGTAACTGGATGATGAAACCTTTTAAAGCATGTCATTTATATAACTTGCTTCTTTAGATAATTCTATTTCTATTTTCAACAGAACAACTTTGTGGCTCAGATTGGACTTTAGATTCAGTCTGCCCGTATCTTGATCTTCTAAGTTACATACGCACTGAACGATTAGTGTTGCATAAATGTAGTGAGTGAGTATATATTCCTTACTTATAAAAGTGGAGTTTTCAATAAAGGAAACTTTTGGAATTAAAAAAATATAGGTACATACTGTTAGTATCATCTTTTGTTTACCAGAAGAGGGGTACAAAAAAATTCTGGACAATAGAATGTGGAATTTTCCTGAATTTTCAAAGTTTAGCAAAGGAAAAAAGGTATTTTACTGCTTCTTTCTTTGTGGGGCATTTACAATGGATGAATCAACCTTGGTCTTATTTGAAGAATCTCACTTTGGGCTCTGGTTTCTGTTTCCAGCAGTACCACACATAATAGGGATTTTTCTGTCAAAGTGTTAAGGAAATTTGAAATGTCACTCTCAGAATTAACTCTGAAATAGTTGAGACAGCTGTGGTTCAGCTTTATGACAGATGGTTGAAGCTATGCTTCAACATGTGAAGAACTAAAAGGAGCAAAAAGCTTAACTCTTACTTGCGACCTGTGGAGAAACTTGGTGAAGCTGAAGTCCACACTAATATGTGGAGTAATTGTATTTAGATTTAGAGTTTTAACACATAAAAGGTCTTAGTGACATTGTTTCTTAACTTTACATGACTGTGCTTAATAACTATGTGTTGTATATGCTATTTAAAGTGTAATAATTGAGATCAATATAAAGCAGATGGAGTTTTTTAACAATTACATCACACAGAAAGTAAGAATAATTAGCAAACATATTCTCCACAAAATATGAATGGGTAAATTAGGTTTTAAAATTATAATTTGAATGTGAGTTTGTTCAATGTTTTTGTAAATGCTTGTCATTGTTCATGATTAATACTTGTCCATTTATAGATTTCGGAATGAGTTGCTGATTTTGTGTGGTTACATTGGTGCTTTACTTGCTATCAGAAGACAGTACAATAGCATTGTACCCGCACTTTATGAATATACAAGGTAATGTTATGTTTTCAATAACAGTGAGAAATCTCAGTCCCTATTATGACATACGCCATACATTGCCCCCGCTTCCCCCTCTCCCCCCACAGAGAGCAAAACAAACTCACAAAAGAAACCTGAGTTCTCGGTTCTATTACAAGGGTATACCCATGCCTGCATATAGCACCTTCTTTATTTACTTTATGCATTATACACATAGAAGTTTCTGAGGTAATACAACAAGTTGTGAATCCAGGATTTCACTCAAACTCTTAGTTCTGTAAGAAAAACAATTTTTAGAAGTAGATGAGTTCAGTATTACCTCCATGCATCATTATATGTTGACAGTAACAGTTCTAATTTTGTATCTATGTGTAGACCATTTGCCAAGAGTTTCTTAGTAGCAACAAGGACGTGCTTTGAATTTACAGTTTGTGATTAGGCACTAGGCTGATGCACACCAAGAAACCTGGCTTGACTTTTGATTACTCAGTGAGCTAATATTCCCAAACATTAATACACTTCACCTGGCCCACTTGATCTGACCTGGCCTGGTCCTGTCCATTTTGCCAAGCTCAACCCCAACCAGTCACCTAACTTGACCTGACCTGACTAGACTTGACTGACTTGAACCAGCTCAGCCTCTTGACTTCACTCACTTCAAGAGACCCAACTTGACTTGGCCCACTTAACTTAACCAAACTTGGCTGATCCTAGCCCAATAACCAAACTTGGCTGATCCTAGCCCAATCTGGCTTGGCCTAACTTACTTCACCCTACTCAACCTGAACCACTTGATTTCACTTGGTACACTTGACTTGACCTGAATCCACTTGTCCAACTTGGACTTGAACCAGTTGTTTAGTCTTCCTGTCTGGTTTGGTAATTATAGTACTTTCTAGCTGACTAATTTCCATTTCTGCCTCACAATTAGGCTGTCAAATCCTCTTAGTTTTGTTACCTGACTTGCTGGGTAGCAAGGCCGGTTCCAAGATGTCACTGACTTCATAGTGCAGGCTGCGTTGACATTTGTTGTAGCTGTTATTGCTCCACTAGCTGCTCTAACTGACCACTGTAGCTTTGCTAACAGCTTCAGCTCATTTGTCTCTTCATTAGGCATAAATGTTGCATATGTGTTGTCCAGTCCTTTCGTACCTTACCAGAATCGTGAGCTTTCCTACACCTCCTGATACTTTATCATAATGGTCTACCAAGGATAATTAAACATAAATTCAACGTGTCTTAGAACTGTGTTTGCCCCTTTTCTTCCACTCCTCTCCATCAGACGCACTTCCTTCCTCCTAGCTATCCTCATCTCTGAAACTTGGTGAGAGGATAGGGGAAAGGACTGTTTGTTGTTTTGGTTTGGTTTTTTTTCTTTTTTTGAGCCACAAGACTTATGTATGGAAAACAGCAAGATTAAAAATAAGCTTTTACAGAAGGGCTATTCTGATATGGAAATTCATAGACTAGTAAAAAGCAGTCTTTGAGACTCAGTTTGTGATACTTTGTGAAGCTTTAAGTTTTCCTAGGAATTAAAGAACCACAGAACAATACTGATGTAATTTTTTTTTTCCTTAAATTGCTCATTATTTTGGGGATTCGTAGTATTTTAGATTCCAGATCATCTTAAACTGGACATCTACATGTTTTAGCTGGACATTTTAAGGCATCCTACCACAAATGAAAGTTTGCTAAATAGGTTGGGTAATAATTGTCCACTGTATTATATTTTGATAAAAAATGCATATGCTGCAAGGGTTTTTAAACTTTTCCACAAGTAATTAGGTGAAACAAGACAAACTATGTATTGCACCATGTTCAGCTGTATTTTTATTGTAGCTACAATATATAGGCAAAATTACTGCTTAATTTTAGTAAAGTTGCCATTAAGAAATCAGAAGGCATATAGCCTTAAAATACAGAAAGTCTCAAAGAAAAAAAATAATAGAGCTAATCAAAGACAAGCTTAAAAAAGGAGGTGTAATTAGGGATAATTAAAATGAAACTTTAATGAAAAGGTATACTTTTATATCTAGTACTTTAATATTTCTATGGAATAATATAGTGATTATTGTGAAGGATCAATTTATTTCCATAAAGTTACTTCATGTCCAATTAAAACGTTTTATATTACTACACTATGTCTTGGTTTTCTTTTAAGAAAATATTCATTGTTAGAATTAACTTGGACTTTAATTACTTGCATTCCTTTTCAGTCAGCTTTTAAAAAGACGGGAAGTATCTGTACCTTTGAAAATTGAACAGCTTTCTGAGGAACTAGATGCATGGAGAGCTTGTACTCGATTAAACAAGTAGGTGGAAAAATATAGAACCAACATGAATGAGACTATTGGTATTTAACTAATTGTAAGCACAGTCATTTTTTCCTTTGCAAAATCTGAATAAGAATGCAAAAAATGAGTGCTTTGTGGCTTTTAATTTCTGACACAAATTAAGATGTACAGTCGAAAAACAAGTGTCTTTTGTTAATAGGCCTACTGATGAAATGCCCAGCACCCCACCATCTGAATCGCAGAGAACGGTGTATTCAACACTCATGTCACGAATACAAGAGGAGCCTCTGAAAGGAATGGTTGGGCCAGACTATGTCACAGGATCCAATCTTCCTAGTCATTCAGATGTTCACATCTCTTGTTTAACAGGACTAAGGATACAGGTATGGTTTCAGAGAGGTGAGGTGTTCTTTCTTGGTGACAGCATCGACTAGTTCTGAGGTTGCCATAATTCTAAGGCCCCTCCCATCATTTGGGAGGAAAAATGTTTCCCGTTGTCACCGTAACAGAAGTTAAAGAGGACAGGTGCTGACATCTGCTATGTAAGAAAGGCTATATAAAGAATTGTCCAGTCAAATAATGGTCTAGTTTCCCAATCCAAAACTTTTTAATTTCCATGAGAAAGACAGATTTCCGTTTCCAAATATTCTGTCTAAAGTGCATGTAATGTATTGCTTATTAGCACATGCTAACGTTATTCTGTTGTCAGTATTTGTCGTTATGAAAATGCATACAATAAAACTCGTAATTCATGATTGATTAAAGCCAGATATTACAAGACTAAATATTCAAATATATTTATTCATCACTCACATAAAGCTTTATGTTAAAAACATACTAGCCCTTGCAATACCTCTTTAGGATATGTTACTTCCATAAAGGGAAGATTGACAGAGCTTGAAAACACTACTCTCAGGCTCCTGTCTCCAGACAGTGCCTCTCTGTGGATTTACTCTCTTATGTGCGGCTGAGTCTGTTTCCTCTGTCCAGTGCAAATGCTAGCGAAATTTTTGAAGTAAACAAAATCAATAACTACACACCATCAAGTCTGAAAAAACTCACTCCTCACACTTCCACATTAGACCAGTGGTCTCTGGATATGGCTACACTCTCAACAGTTGCTAACAGCCATGTAAAGATGCCGTTGTTATAATCCGTTCTACAAGAATAGCAAACAACGGTGTCACCAGCTTGTCATCTACAATATCCTTATTTCTGGATTAGTGAACATGAGGACTCATTGCTTTAGGATCAGCTCACAAATCACTTGGTTAATACTAAGGTATAGTAGCCTAATTGTGTGGGTTTACAAGCTTTAAGTAGCAAGTTCAGAGAGCTTAACTTTTTGAGAAGACATTTTAATTGAATTGCAGCTTTGAGACCGTATTTTGTCAAAGAAATTAGCAAATAGCTCTTCTTCCATCAGATAAATTAGTATTTTGCCCTTTTCATAGTGAACACTTCAAATTATTCTGTAGACTGCATATAGACTCCATGTTTTCAAACAGTTCATGGAAGCATTATGTTGCTTTTTGTAGATGGGGAAACGCACAGATCAGCACAGAGAATGACAGACACAATGAAATATGTACAGTATTCTGAAGGACAAAAACTCGTTACCTCAGTTTCTAATTCAGGCTAAATGTAACTCAGGAATAATGGACAAACATACATAAAATACCACAATTACTAAAAATTAAACTAAAAATTTAAGGATTATGAAATATTGGGCCTTCAGATTTCCGAACATAAGTTCACTCAATTTATAATGTGTAACTATTACCAAAGCTTGAAGTTAGTGGGGTACAGTTTTTGTACAACTGTAGATGATAGTTGTAAATCAATTGTAAATTAGTCATATACCAGGTTTTCATGCCGTTCTCAGGTAAAATTGCTTTCTGTTGTGGCAGCCTTTACACAATGTGTACTTTTTCTTTCCCTCTCCAAACATTTTTGCCTTACAGGGTCCAGTGTTCTTCCTTGAAGATGGAAAATCTGCCATTTCACTGAACGATGCTTTGATGTGGGCCAAAGTGAATCCTTTTTCACCACTAGGAACAGGAATACGACTTAACCCATTTTGAGAGGTGTTTTCCTCTGCACTTTATAGTGCTTAAAATAACACCCTGGGGGTTAATACCGATTTAACCTTGGTTGTCAAAGGACAGAAAGGTGGCAGTTGACTCCTCCTGAAGGGCAATTACTTGGACTTTGAAAATTGCAAAATGAGAAGAGAAGGATTTCTATACAAATGTTTGTTGATAATCCAAAGAAAAAGTTATTTGAGAATCCAAAGAAAAAAAGTCCTGACTTCATAGACAGCCATGTCTTTTTTTTTAAATAAGAATAGTGTTGTCAGAAAATACAGACATATTTGTCAACTCTGTGTAGCCTCGTAAAGGAAGCAACTATCTGCACATTATCAAAATGTTGATAAGAAACTGTGAAATCCATAAACACACTTTCAAATACAGAATAACAGAATGACTTAATTGATAGCCATTGCAACCTATTTTTAGAATGACTGGAATCCTGTGGCTGTTTCACACGTGGTGTCCCTCTTTTTAATTTTAAATTTTTACATACAGGATTCTATAGTGGAAGTAAAATCAAAATGCTTAGATTATTTTTTTCATCCATTAGTTATTGTGCTTTAATAACAGTACAAAGATGTTTACTAATGTTTTGTTTAGATGGGTTTGAATATTTAGATTATGAAATTCTATTTTCTTATAAGTTCATCTTTGGCAACTGTTCCCCTTACACTTTCACTGGAAGCTAAAATGTATTTATAAGACTTTTTTTTTAAAGAAACAAAGGGTTTGTAAGGAACAAACAGCAAATGTATTTAAATTATTTAAATATGTTCTGTACATTTAAAATACTTGTTTTCTTTTTACATTTTGTATTAGTTATAAATATACATATAGTATGACAGACCAGAAGTAAATACTCGTGCATATATTTTTATTTACTAAAGCTCTGCTCAAATGGAAAGAAAATTATGGCAATAGAATAGTAATATTTAAATTTTAAAGCTGTGTGTAGTATAGAATTTAATCATAAGGCAAATCTTATTAATAATAATTATTAATTCTTATAATCAGAATTACCTGTAGAAAACATACCCTGGTTATAATATTCTTTATTAGCTTAATTCATGGCAAACAAGCAGAAATCTACTTCATTGGTTACATTTTTTGCTGCTGCTTTAGAGTAAATCTTAAAATCATGATAGTTACATGAAACATAAAGAAGTTTCAATAAAAATTGGCAGAACTATTTCCAGAGAAACTGTTGTAAAACTGGAAATAACACAAGGTCTCTTTTAGCAGACCTTATTGAACAAAACCCACAATATACAGGTAAGCAATGCCCTCATTTAATGAGAAATAACAGGGCCACCATGCTGGAAAGGTGGGATGGAGGCTAGTAATAAAAAAATTCCTGTCTCTTCAGCCCCCTCCCTGAGTTAAAAAGTTAAATTTCATTCTGTCAATGTTCTAGAGCATTATTACAGGGTTTCTGGTGTAAGAGTACATTGGGGGAGGAAGCTTAGCTGGTTAGTAACCTGTACAAAAAGATTTTTTGCACATAATTGGATGCTGGAACAGAGTGTTTTTCCATTTTGTGGGTATTGTTTGGAAAATGTTTGCCTTTATTTAACCTAGTGGAGCTTAGGGAATGAGTTGGATTTCAGAAATAAAAACCCATTGTTTTTGAAAGAATTTTCCAGCAGTCAGTATCTGATGTGTTGCTTTTGTCAAATGAAAGACTAGTATCTTTTAGCACATAAATTGTACAACCTTGTGTGTAAAAGTTGTTAATGCAGAGGTGGAGACCAAAGGTAAGACTGGAACATGCAGCCCCATGACTGATGATTGGGATCTGAAGGATTGACTCAACTGCCACTCTACTATATTTTAAATCTTTTGCTGTGCCCCAAGGATTTTTATTGGTATTTCAGTTTAAATTTGTTACAATGTGTAGTATAACTGGATCAATCTGTTGTGCATAAATTGTGCCTTAACATGGAACCTTAGACAAATCCACTTCCTCTTTAAAGTAGCAAGTGAGGGTTAAGAACTCTTTCATTGCTGACGTACAAAACTTGAGTGGAAGGGCACTTTCTGTATTGGGAATCCATCAGGTAACAGTCATTGTGAGTAAAATGAGGTTTCATTTTTTTTAAGGTGGTTGTACCCTGTGTGGTGAATCAGGGGAACATGCAGAAAAGGTTGTAATGTGTACTGCTACAACTGTGGTTGCAACTATTGAATTCATAATTTTCAAAAATAATTTCAAATTGTTGCTAACGTGTGACTTCATTGTCTGGCACAGCTAGTCAAATACAGGCATTTCCCCTTGATATTAAAGGATCTTTAACTCTTAAAGAATTGTTTGACTCTTCTGTAAAAGTCATATTTCTCTTTGAATGAAGAAACGTATCAAAGCTGTACAGCCAGTGTTTTCCAATTACTGTTACTACTAAATCTCAGTTAAGTTTAACATAACTTTATCCCTACAAAATGAAATTCATAGTTCTATCAAAAGAACTGACTGACATTACTGACATGTTTATGAGCTTCACAGACTGTAGTCACATGTGAGACTTTCCTAGGTGAGTTCCAAAACAATTAAAAAAATAAAAGTCTGTCATGCTATAAACTCTTCTCATTGTGCAGACTACTTTTGAAATGACATCTGACTCTTTAAATCATCTTGCTGAATTTCTTCATTCGGTAAAATAATATAAATCCAGAATTACAACTATTTAAGACAACACTAATGCAAGAAACTCCATTCTTTACACAGAAAATGAAACTACTGAGTCTAGATACCTTTTTCAGAATAGGCATTAGGTTTGGGTTTTTTTAAACTTGAAGCTTACACATATATACATAAACCCAAAGCACTTCGGCCTTCTGATGGTGTGATTATTTGAACCCATCTAGACTATTGTTGTTGGAAAAAGGAAAAATACGTACAAAGACCCTGAAACTTGATCTGACTGATCAGTTTGGGACTGTTGCTACCAGCATCCAAACCAGCTGGCATCTATGTGGGTAGGGCCATCACATGGTTCAGCAGCATGCCTGCGAACAGGACTCTGAATTCCTGCAGAGGTGACTATTCCTGTCCTGCTCTTTCAGCACCGTATCCTCTAGTTCCCTATTCAGTCGAGATGTCTGTCAGTGCTGTAGGAATTACTGCTGAAGTCAGGACTGCAGCACCTGCCCATTCGCACAGTCATCAACAAAATGAAGATCTTCATTAGGTAATTGGGGGGAGGACAAGTAATTTCAGTGTGGTAAAAGTATCCAGAATGAATCAGAGCTCTGAGGGAGGTAACAGAAGCACTTTTGAATATTAGAATAATTTGTACAGATGCCATGCTAGGGAAAAGCGCAAAGCAATTTTATGTCAAAAATACAAAATAGTGGCAACCCCCTCCAAACTTGTTATTCTTGTCCCAAAAGTGGGGTTGTTTACCCAGTGTGCAGTGTGCCAATATACACACAGAGCAGAGGTATTTTATTTAGTTCATGTTTGTGCAAAGATGGGTACTAGGTGGTAAGTACACAAAGCTACAACTCCAACATCCTGTAGCATTATTTATATGCAAAATTTTAATTATTCAGCTTTCTAATACATATGCATTGTTATTCACCTATGGTTGGTTAAATTGTCCTCACTTGCCATGTAACTCATTACGCATGGCCTGTCCCATGTTCTTTTGAGGAGGTGGTGTAATTTGGGTGGATGGTCTCTGAGTTTGTGTTTGCAATCTCCCCCTGCTGCCTTTACCTTTCCCCCAGTTGCTGCAGACTTTTGCTGACTTCAGGCTTCTTTTTGGCCCTCTGGAACTGTTCCAACAGGTCTGTCTTTCTTATGCTGGGGGCCCCAGAGTTGAATGCAATACTCCAGGTGGGGTCTCACAAGAGCAGAGTAGAGGGGGAGAGAGTCACCTCCCTTAACCTGCTGACCACACTTCTCTTGATGCAGCCCAGGATGTGATTGGCTTTCTGGGCTGAGAGGGCACATCATTGCTGGCTCATATTCAGTTTTTCATCAATGAGCACACCCAAGTCTTTCCCCTCAGGGCTGCTCTCAATCCACTCATGGCACCAGCCTCTGTTTGTGCTTGAGATTGCCCAAACCCAGGTGCAAGACCTTGCTGAACTTCATGAGGTTTATACCTCTCAAGCCTGTCAAGGTCCCTTCTGGATGGCATCACTTCCCTCCAGCCTGTTGACTGCATCACTGAGCTTGGTGTCATTGGCAAACCTGTTGAGGTTGCACTCAAGCCCGCTGTCTATTTCACCAACAAAGATGCAGCACTGGTCCCAATACCAGCCTCTGAGGAACACTGTTTGTCTGCTCTCCAATTGCACATAGAGCTGATGACCTGTCATGCCCCGTCATCAAGTGATGTTCTGTCAGCCCATTTCTTCAGCCTGTTGACGTTCCTCTGAACCTGAAGTGGCCTCCAGCATGTCAACCGCTCCCGTTTGCTATGTGTGTCCTCCATCCCATTGTCTCAGGTCACAAATAAAGACATTAAGCAATACTGGCCCAAGAAGTGATTCCTAAAGGAGATCACTTGTAACCATTCATCAGCTGGACATCATCTACAACCCTTTGATCACAGCTGTGATGAATATGACAGTCCAGCTGATTTTCCATCCACCTCATCAACCACTTATTCAGTCTACATCTCAGTAATTTGACTAGAAGGACACTATACAACACCTACTGCTATCCCCTTGAACCCAGAGCCATTTATTTCTTCAGAGAATATCAGTGACAAGTTATAATATTTCTGCTTTAGGCCAAGAAGATTCAGCCAAGAAGAGCTAAGGAACTCAGCAGCTTAAGTAATAAGGAGTAGCAGAGGGAAGTATTTATCAGTAACATGTTAACGGTAGAAGGAGCTATTTATTAAATTTAAATCTTATTCCAGTAGCATAACACTGATATGTGAACCGAGGAACATAGAATGTAGCCACACAGCAGTCATCAAACATCACAGAATGATAGGAAAAATTCAGAAGACTGTATGCACAACCCAACTGATGTTATCACCCATACGGTTCTGTACTGCCCAACCATGCTCAGGCAACCAAGACAAAGGCAATGGAAGGAGGCCAGCAGCTCACTGCCTTCAGTGGTCATTCTGACACTTAGCCCTGTAGCTGTGGTAAAATGAGCCTGTCCCAAGCCCTGGTCCTGCTCTTTTTAAGAAAATAAAACCCACCAACGTAAACACTCACACGGATCCTCTTCCTCCCCATGTTCTCATGTGCATATTAATGATAGCGTTAGCCAGTCTATTTATGTTAATGCTGGGTTCCATCATTATTTCTGTTAGCCTGATGTTACTCTTGGAAGCCTCTGAAGCTGTCAATCTGGTGACCATGGGTAACTGTGCCCGATAATGGTAGTCGGCAAAATTAGTCTCCCTGTCTTGCAGTTTTTAAATTCTGGAGAAAACAGGAATTGATTACACTAAAAAAAAACCCAAACAACCTCAACATTAGTTAGTTTTCATAGTTTATAACTGTTGCGCTGGTTCAGCCATCATCATTTTATGCTGCCATCAGCTGCCTGATCACACAGACCAATGCTGAACTCAGCAACATCCCCTCACAAGTCTTCTTTCAGACAGTCCTGCCATAGGTTCCTGTGGTCCCACCTCCTCTGCTGCACACTGTAGTGCCAGCATCACCTGCTGGACACAATGGACAGAGATGGCTCCCTCAGTGGCCCTTCACATGGAAGGACACCACAGAGAGAGCTCAGCAAGATGCATCCAGCCTCAACAGAAGCCACACCAAACAGGAAGCTCCTCCAATTGATCGGCTCCTGGTTAACATAATCCTGGCCTCATCCACCATCCCAACCACAACCACCTGGGTGAGGGCAGAGCCACAGGTGGACCAGGTTCTTCCTCTGGAATATGAAGCCAATAGGAAAAACAAAACATTCTGCTATGTTGTGACTCACTCACAGGTCAACTCCAGCTCAGGGCCCACAATTTAGGCCCCAGCACTTCAACAACATATAATTACTTTCATTTTGAAAACAGGGAAACCAATTTACAAACATCCTCTATAACTTGACCAAAGCTATTGGTCAAGCCAAAGGGAATCAGGCAGCAGTCGATATCCAGGCCTGTGAGGTCCATCAGCGAGGTTAAACCTTCCCAAACTCTTCTTCCAGGGTCAAATTTCACTTTAAACCACGTTTTCAGTTTATGACTGTGCTACGTCTTGCCAAGTCAGGATAAGATGTGAAAGCTACAGAGTAACAAGGTCACTGCTAGTGATGACCAGTGACAAAAGCCCCACAGGCATCACCAACTCACCATCACACATCCTGCACCAGAACTTCCGCTGCTGCTCCTGGCTTACAGTGGATTGTTTCCTCCACCAGCTCCTGGGTGAGGTTCAGCTTCTGCTTTGCAAAAAAAAACTTCGTGCAGCAGGAAAAAGAAGTTTTAGGCAAGCACGGGTGTGAAGAAGATGCCTGCTCAGTTTTGTTACCTAAATCAAGATTTCTTGTTGCCCCCCCCGACCCCGTTAATTCACCCAGAGGGAGTTCCAGTGCCAAGAGCTGCTTTGTACGGGCACAGAAATTAAGCCAGTTGCCAGGAGCAGCTGCTCAGCCTGGGTGCTCACCCTTCAACCATCTCACCCCTGTGGCAGGAGGACTCGAAGGACAGAGGGCCAGCTCCCTTGCCCACAGCCCGGCAGCAGCCAAGCTGGTGGGACAGCCGGGCTGGCCACCGAGCACCCCCCGCCACCTCCCTGGTGTGCCCCTCAGCAGGGTGGCCCCAGCGGTATGTGGATGGGAGCTCACGTATGGCCTCTGTTCCCAGAGGTATCGTTTGTGCTTCCTCACAAAGATGTGAGTGCTGTTTCAGCAAAGCCCGCAGGATCTCCTGGATGGATTTCCTTGCAGAAAGCAAGCTTCCAAAAATGTCTTCTTGATGGTTTTTTTTGCTGGTATAATAAGTGACACCTCAGCAAGCTGTGAAGGCTCCTTCAAAGCTTGGGTGCGCTGTACTAGTCTTAAACAGTGCTCTGATGTGGTTTAATATTTGCTTCATATCCTGGTTCCAAATATTTTAATACATTACTTAACATGTATTTCATACCAAGAATTCAACCCCTCAGACCCCCATTGCAATGGGGCCCCCACATAATGAGAACAATCACAAGCCTGTTTCGTTTCTGGCTAAACAAGGGCTCATTTTTTGGAAAAGATTTTACCAAACACGAATGTCAGGTATTTCATTACTATGTATTTCTGGCATGTGGCATTCACATGGGCTCATCTGCCAGAAACCTGTTCCAATACATCGTCCTGCCAGGGCAACAACATCCATTCCCTATTTTGTTTGTTCCTGTTACATAGTAACAGAAGCAATGCCCATCCAACTTGGCTCAGATTGCCAAAGTGACTCTATTTTCATATAATTATCTGGTAGCAAAAGATTATATTGAAAGCTACATATTGCTTGAGATTGAAGTCTTACAGTAATAGTATAGTTCAGGCTAGTCTACCATTCTATAGAACTAAACAGAAAGCAGCACCAAATACCTGTGAACTCTTAAGATGGCCTTGTTTGCTCTTTGGATGATGGCAAGGATCAGTGGGAATGGTGAGAACAGGCATTGCAAATGCACAAGAGCATGAGCACACCTCTGATGTGACCCTCGGCAAAACTTGTAACATCTGGTTTTGTTTTGAACAGATGTTTTGCAGAATAGCCATGCTTGGTGAAGACTAACCTTAGTGTATAGAACATGAGAGAGGTTTGATTTTTTTTAATGACAGTTTTCCTGAGTCAAACTTGAAAAGCGCTTTGCACACCTGAAGGTGAGGGTCTAAATGATCTCACGCTACAGAGAAAAGTTCAACAGTGCCAGGGCTGGCTTGGCACTTCTTTATTCCTTGAAGTAATACACAGTAGTGGTATTGTACATAAAACCCACAAATTACTCATTTCTAGATGAAAACCAAAACCACTCAACCTGCTCCAGTACAGAGTACGTACATTGTGAACTCCTAAGCAGTTCCTCTTACTCACACCTGACTTTCCTTTACAGGCACTCAAGAAGAGGCCCATACTAGAGTTCTTGCGAGGAACAGAAGCAAATGAAGATGACTGTTAACAAGGGCAAGTGTCAGAGAGCTGCATTTTTTTTAGGTGGATATAATTTAGCAACTGAGTAAGCATGCCTCTTTGTGTAAACTTCCTCTATAGTTAGTTCCTCACTTAGCATCTTTCCAGTAGGAACATAAATACTGAAAGAAGTCACTGAAAAGGAATGGGTGAATCACCAAGGGCAAGTGGTATATGTTCAGGTGTCTCATGCTTTGGTTTGCAGGAATAGAGTATCAGTCACTGCGGAAGTAATCTATCCTCAAAGGAAGACCGAATGAAAAGACAGACAGGTGGAGCATTGTATTTCAGTGAAGTAGTCAGATCACCTTTTCGGACATGACTGGCATCATCCCCAAGCAAGGGGCATGAGTGAGGCAGAAATCCTTTGGGTTTTCTAATGTGTCTTGGGTGTCAGCATTCCTTCTCTGGCTAGCGAGTTGAACAATGAATTTTCAACCTGGTCACAGAAATGCCTGCTAGAGCATTCTGGGATGCTGCAATATGGTATTTGGAGCTGGGTAATTGTTTATAAACTAGCCAGCCAGAGAAATAACGTCTTTTTCAGAGTGATACCTGTCCTAGTACAGGGAAATTCATGTATTTCTGGAGCCTTGCATCCACCTCCTGAACTTGAGGCTGAAGAGTCAGCATCCGCACCTCCACGATATGCCTTCTGAAACCCCACGGGTACTATACAGTAACATATGCCTTTCTTTGAGGCAAATAATTTCTAACATGCCCATGAGTTGTGATACAGCATCGTTACGAAAAGATAAGGAAAGAGCCCAGATAGTTCCATTTTACAAGAGGAGATCAAAAGTATGTCAGCATTAAGGCTCTGAGGAATATTCCTCCAGAATTTTTCAAGTTACTAATAAATAGAGAATCTCTAAACTGTGCATTGTCTAAAAAATTGTGATTATGTTTAATGCAGCAAAATTCCAGTTCACAGCACAGCCAGTGAGGAAAAATATAGGAAGCTTCTCACTGTCATTAATGAGTTGTCTACATAAAGAAAAAAAAAAGACAAATTGACATTTATTTATTTTATTTTTATCAATATATATAGTGCACCCATCACCAAGTATTTTTAGGTACACAACGATAGAAATTTAAAAACACATAAAATAATGACTCCAAAAGGACAAACTTAACGAATAATAATGAAGAAACTCTTTGTGGTTCAGGTGTGTCAAACAGATTTTAGAAGTATAAATACAATTAAAATGAACAGCACTAAAGCTATTTAGTAAGTGTTAAGCTAAAGCTAGACAATCATTTCCCAGAGATCAGCACACTTATTCAATTCAGCCTTATTAGCACCTTGGTACCAGCTGCTGAATGGCTCCCAGTTGTTATTATATACCAACACCAGGTGTCAAAGATTCTTTTTTTAAGTGATATGCAAAAGGCTTTTTTTTCCGCCCAGCAGTTCTTTAGATAAAACATACAATAAACAGAAAGAAGAAAAAGTAGTTGATATTCAAGTTTCTAAAGGTTAATTACTGTGTTATCTATACTGTAAGAAATTCTTCAGTATTGTTGGCAATTGGAGTTGTGGGACGAGATGCAGTCTAGCTCTCCCTATGTAATTTCGGATACATAGTCGGCAGAGCTGACAAAGAGAAGATGGTGTGGCTGCAAGCAAAAAAGAAAGGAGTTTAATTACCCAACTATAAAAGTCAGTACTTTGTTTAACAACAGTCTTGCAGAATAATGGGATTAAAAAACCAAACAAACAAACAAACAA
>VZZY01007302.1:356-24727 GCA_013400335.1 Eurystomus gularis | reverse complement strand
GACTCCAATCAGAATCTCCCCAGGAGCAACTTGCATCCATTTCCCCTTGTTTTTTCATGTGACTCCTTGTAAAAAAGGACTCCCCTTCCTCTTGGTAGCCACCCTTCAAGTACATTGTACATTGTAATAAGGTCTCTCCTAAGCCTTTTCCAGTTCTTCCTACTAGTCTTGGTAATTTTGTGATAACCCACTGGTCTTAGAAGGTGTTTTTAACAGCACTCAGACTACAGAGATGTTTTTTGGAGGAAAACATTAATCAATGCTAATTGTCAGTTCATCTCTAAAGAGATGCCCGTGGTTATTGCAATAGTTTCTTTATTTCCTACCTCTGTCTTATGGCTCACTTTTACACTGCACATACATAGGTCAGTCTGAACAAATCCAGTTCCCTTTGGGATATTCTCTCTCTCTAAGGCAACAGACCTTTAAGAGTTTTAAGGGACTTTGAAGTGTTGACTCCTATTTCTCAGGTACTTAAAATTCAGTAAAGAAAGTTTGGAAAATTAAATTTAATATACTTTTTGCCTACAATCAAAATAAAGTCCTTAATATGCACTTAAAAATATATTTTTAAAAATATTAGGTTAGCTGGCCAAAAGCAAACTTATTTTTAATCTGCAATTGAAATACTGTTTTTTTTTTAACAAGGTCTGTAAACAGCCAATAAAAATGTAGCTTTAATGTCCAATTGTGTAAACACCTAATAAACAGAAGATGATACTGTTTCACCTTGCATAAATTCTGATGCTGTTTGGTCAACAGGCTTGGCCTGAGACTAAATATTACTGGTATTTTTATAGTTGGAAAGAAACTTACCTGAATGTTAATACATTCGTTCCATAAAGCACAATGTTAGCTTCTATAACATGGGTTGTTTGGGCTGTTGGGTTTTTTGGGGGGGAGGGCTTAAGGTTTGGGGTTTTTTAAGCATACAAGTTATAGCTGCAAAAACACACACATACAACTTACCTTCATGGAGGAGCAGCAGTCTCTCCACTAAACTGCTCGGAGCAGCTAAATCAACAGGCCTCTCAAAATCTATATTTTTGGCATTTATGTCTGCCCCAAATTCCAGAAGTAAGTTTACGATCTCGGTACTAGAATGCTGGGCAGCAGCGTGGAGTGGAGTTTCTAAATGCTTTCCTTTCTGCACGTTGGCACCTGGTAGGTAGATACACAAAAAAAGACGTAAGAAAAGATTAATTAAAATTGTCAGTGAGTAAAGATGATGTTACAAAGCAAATGAAAAGAACTCCGCTGTTCTAGAATGTCAGAGTGAATTTAGCCACTTTATTACATTGCATAGAACTATAGCTATTTGTATCAGTGGGGTTTTTTGAACCCATATGCTTATCCTGGGCTTTATTACCTAAGCACAACTAGTTTTTAAAGGAAAATACTTTACAAAAAGAAGGAAAAGAAAAATCAAATTAGGTCATGTGAGCATCATTGTTGCCCCAATTATAAAAAAGTAGATTTTGTATATGCTTAAGAAAATTATACTACATGAAAATGTACTTTCCTTATATATAACCTCAATTCTCCCAATCCACAGAATTCTAATTATTACAATTCCGTATTAATAAGGAATTGCTAATTTATTTTAACATTTTTTTAAATTTATTTTAAATTTTAAATTCAAATGGACTACATTAATTCATAACAATGCAATCATATTTAAGAAAAATTGTCCATACAAGAGAAACAAAAGTAGCTAGTATGGAAGAACTTCCCTCACAGGCTAGCTGTTAGTCCTCCCAAAACTGCGTTTGCCCCAACAGTTTTCTAGACTATTCTAGCAGAAGAAAACCTCAGACTTCTTAAGAGATCTTTCCTGATCTTGTGAGACCAAAAATTGGCTTACCAACTTTTCTCCCTGAATGAACAACTTTTGCCTGTAAAATAAATTAATAATATCACAGGCCTAGCAATTAGATTTGAAGTCTGGAGTAAATCACTGTTCTCAATTATTAACCATTTGAGAATACTCCAACAGTATCATTCTTGTGTCTATTTCATGGTCTATTTGCTTTTAAACGTCTAATACATTCTCAGAAACTGATAAAATATGAAAAAACTCAGACTGATGTAAGTAGTTACTTACATTCTCAATTTACATACCCTCTTCTACTTCAGGGCACCAACAAATGTAGAATATGCCCTTCTGTTACTAATTTATGGTACTATCTGAATCTCAAAATATGCTGTGGTTTTTAAAACATAAAAATCATGGCATAAAGCAGTTAACCATACAAGGAGAACGACTCAAAGAGAAACAATTTAGCTGCTTAAGTTCTAAATAACCTGCAATTAACTAGAAAAACAATTCCAGTGCAATGATGGCACATCTGTCATTATTCATATAAACATTTTCATTCATTGCGCTGCAGGATACAAAAGCCCTGTATGTCATTACCTGAAACACAGCAAATGACTCTTTAGCTATACAATTGTGTCCTTGGACTTGTGCTGAAACAGAGCGAGCCTCCAACATCTCCTTCCCGTTGACTGAATAAATAATGTCACATTTAGGATCAAATGCCTTTTACCTTACCTCTTCTCTCTGCAACACCAGCCTCTATGCCTTGTAAAAAGATCAATACGCTGAAGAATGAAAGAGGGTGGCACAACATTGCTAAAAAAGTTCTGTTGAAAGATCAATAATTACTACATGAAATTCCTTTCTCAAAGCTAGTATTTTTACTTCGCTATTCATACAGAAAATGAACAGCTACAAAAGCTGTAGTAGGTGCTAAAAATTTTGAACATCCATTCTTATTGGTGTTGCTTCCTTTTTCCCTCCTGTGCTTGCTATGCCACAAAAAAAATGAAAGATATAGTAGGTTACCAAAAGAAAACACACATCACAGAATAAACTTAGAAGTAGAGCCCTGCAAACAAGGGCTCTGGTTTCACTGATTGAGCACAGCTCACTTCAAAGGTGAGTACAGCACACTTATTTTACAAACTAGTAATATTTTTATTTAAATCATGACATACCTGCATAAAGAAGCTTTCGAATACAGTGGATCTGCTGTGAAACACATGCTACATACAGAGGTGTTCCTAAATGAGGAAGATCTTGGTCAACATCTATACCCCAGGATATCAGTACCTCCAAACATTCACTGTGACCTGTCAGTACAAAGCATGACAACAGTTTGCCTGACTTCAGTAAACTATTTCATAGACAAAACCACTCATGTTTCTTAACTCTATTATTGAGACTTTTGTCAACTGCTCCATGTTTGTTCAGCAGGTAATTTGTTACCTCTGCTGGCTGCTTCATGAGTTGGTGACGGAAGACAGGACTCCCACTGAGCTTTGGCACCATACTCCAACAGGAGCTCGGCACATGCCGCACTGCCTCTCGAACATGCATTAAATAAAGGTGTCACTCCATCAATTGTTGTAGCGTTTACCTAGAATATATAAAATCTATTTAAGAACAGAATTGAAAGAAAGGTGAATTTTTAAACAGTGTATAGTTAGAAATTGGATTAAAATACCAAAAAAATTACTAGTTAAAATAACATAGCTTAACTGATCGGTCCCTGTGTTTTCCTCTCATCACACCCCTCAGTAGAAATGAGTTTACTATTATTCTTGTTAAACTATGCTGAATAAATCAAAATATACCTGGAATACTAAAGAGCACATACGAACATCTGGGCAGTAAATAATTTTCAAAAGTCACTGCACTTAGCTTCTTTCACTGATACAGGATTGTATCAAGTGTATATTGATACACTTTGGGTGGTAATGGGATAATGGGGGTCTGCTCTCCACAGCTCTCTCAAGAAGGCAAGCTCCATATTAAATGTGAATTTTATTTGCCATTTTCTTCTACGGTTTCAATCTCCACGTTGGAGAGATATTTTACAGGACAGAGACAAAGCCAATAGTACAGGCTCACTGTTTTACTACCAACCTTGCCACCTCGGTGGTGAACTGAATATTCCCAGTGTGAGAAAATAAGGAGAGGAAGTAGGCAAATTTGTGAGGGCTAATAATACTAAAAGAAGGAGCACAGGTATTAGGAGGGGTCTCCTTCCAGGACTCTGCCCTATCCTTTTCCATGCACCTCTAAAACCACCAAAACAATTCAGGTAAGAAAATGAAATGCTGTCTTATAATTTTGTCTATAGTACCTATACTCTTGTACCTTTAGGATCTTTGTGCCACCTGATCTGGAGAGAACTGGTTTTGGAAACATCTGTGTATTTTTTTTTTCTGTAACAACAGAGACATACTCTGCATGGTTCTCAAAAATGAATTGTAAGGACAACAAGTATTTCCATCACAAAGATCAGAGATCTGGGAAACTATGCATTTGAACTCTGACCTGAGAAGAGATTGTAGTGAAAGTGGTCTTTAAAGTCCCATGTTTGCTTTGGGATAACAGATAGACAGCCTGTGCCAGGAGCACAGAAAACAGCCAGTGCTTTTTTGTACTCAGTCCAAAGAATCTTAAGAGCACACAGGTGCAGTGCGACAAAAGGCATTCTGGAGATTAAAAGAACAGTCTCTTGCAAGCCATTCAAAGCAAGAGGAAACCAGTAAAGGAGAGGGATGCATTCCACATTTCAGAAGATAAATAATGTAATGAAATTCAGAGAAGTAAGGCTGGTGACATACTGCTAGCAGATTATCTCCAATTCATTACTCTCAGTGTCTGCCCATCACTTTCCTTTGCTAGCTTTCAGATGACAGCCTATTATAATTAAATAAGTTCAACACAATCAACAGGGTGAGTAGAGA
Organism: Eurystomus gularis; assembly: GCA_013400335.1. NCBI lineage: Eukaryota > Metazoa > Chordata > Aves > Coraciiformes > Coraciidae > Eurystomus > Eurystomus gularis. The sequence continues at coordinate 19,966 of VZZY01007302.1, read as the reverse complement.
GAAATGTTAATAAAAAAAAATAATAAAAAAATCAATAAATATATCCCTCTCGGTTAAACCAAGGTTAGCATTGGACTTCATATCCACAAAAAAAACCCAAAACAAAAACCCCTTACATTTGCTCCTGCTTCAAGAAGGATTCTTGCACATCCTACATGATCTCCCAGGCAGGCCTCATGAAGTGGAGTTACTTGGTCAATCGTTAGTGTGTCTACATTGTACCCCTAAACAAGACATGAATGCCATATGAAGATCATACAAAATCTGTTAGGAGTCCTTTCCTTACACTACTGTTCAAATGAATTATTTACAATACTGTAAATAAATAGGCTTAAAACTCTACTTGCAATTAATAAATCTTCAGTGAGCATAAAAAGAATCTTTCCGCAATCAATGTATATATAACTAAGTTGCCAGCTCTTCTTTTTTTTTTTTTTAAAGTCAGAAATAGGAATAGACCACAGAGGGTATAAAGAAGACGGGAACAGACTGTTGAGATGCATGGTGATAGTACAAAAGGCACAGACACAAGTCAGAACATGGTGAATTCCAATTAGTTTTACAGACAAAAATTTCACTGTGAGGTCAGTGAAACCCTGGAACAGGGATCCAGAGAGGCTGGTGCATCTCCCCTCTTGGTGATCGTTAAAACTCAACAAAGCCCTGAGTCTAAACTGTCCCCTGATTCTATGATTCTCTGACTTAAGGTCTTAAATATCTAAAGCCATTAATTTTAACCGGAAAAACACTTCTTGGATTGAGAGAATCATCAAGCTCTCGAAATTTTCTGCAGTACATGTTTGATTCTTAAAAACTAATAATTGCATCTATTGGCTTTCATCAGATGCATTCTATAGTATAATATTTCAGTAATGTAGCTGCTAATATGATAATCCTGTAATATTAAAATTTAGTATTTTACAGTCTTTCCCTTTGCTATTAAATATTTTCTTTTTTTAATATCATACCTATGCAAAACCCAGCATTTTTCAGTGATTCTTCCTCCCAACAAGTATTTTCCTAAGCAGTTCCATTTACCCGAGGGCTTAAAGCAGTGAAACTACATCGACTTATACCATGCAAAAGGGGAAGAATAATATACATTTAGATACAGCTTTGGTATAATTTTTTTTGGAGGGAAAGTTTTAAAGCATACAGAGGAAATTTTAAATATTAACTTATATCTTATCATATCAAAAAATCCTAAATGTGTATTGTTCTGAAAAATTCAAGTGAAATAAGCAAAGCAAAGCATACTAACTCTGCATTAATAATCTATGCTGAGATATTAAGTAACATTAAAAAAGAAAGCAATTTTAAGAACACAGCCTTCACCTGTGACAATAAAGTCTTTAGAGAAAGAAGACGTCCTTGACTGGCTGCCTCATGCAGAGGTGAGCGATCTGCCCAAGAACCTATATAATAACAACATGTATTGAGTAAACCATATTGAATCAGAAGGATTTTGGAATGCATAGAGCAAAGCAGAAAATATAATGCACAGAATGAAGTTAAATGTCCTATGAAATTAAGTTTTCCTCTTAGGGACTGTATGAAATGATCAGTTTCTAGACAATAAAAACTGCTCTATTATTAACTGTAAATGTATCTAATAAATTATGTGGTACAAAGAACAAAATATTGATATATTGATTTCAGTAATCTGATGTAATAAATTCATCAGTCGCCATATTTCCCACTTCTATTTTTGCATTATTCAATTTTTTCAAAAATAAACAATCTTATTTTTGCAGCTGGTAGTTAGAAATTTATAAACTTCAATAAATTGATATTTGAACTTAAACCAGACATAAATCTGCCTGAAAAAGCTGATGTATACGAAAATCAGTATAGAAATCCTTACGTATCATGAGATTAATCTGCAACTGCTACACAAATGCAAGGAGAGAAATACAGTGAGAATCACACTAAAAAAAACGGCTATAGTCGAAATATGGTTTAAGCCTAAGTTCTCATTCTATTAGGCTATTAGGGCTAAAAATAGATATGCTTAACATAAAAGTTTGGCATCTATTTATCACCTCTAAAAAAGAAAGTGGGGAAAAAAGAAAAAAAAACAAACTCAACAGCAACCTGATCTTCACCCCTCACGCCCCCAGCCCCCACCTTAACTCCCATCCCAGGTCCCAGAGTCATCCTGTAGCTCCTGCTGAAGAACCAACCCTTTTCTCTAGAAGACTGTCCACTGACAGGACCCTTCTAGCCAGCACCCCCCGCAGGCATAACTGATACCAATTTATTGTATGAATTTTGCAAATCAAGTTTTGAAACATTGTGCAGGGAAGAACCACCTTCAAATTATATTTGAATTACTGATATTTATTTCTGTAAAAAGGAAATAACTGGAACTATAAAATGCTAATACAATCATGCGAGTTACATCAAGCCCCCCAAAATCCCTGAAGAAACATAGAAGTAGCTAAGTACAAAGAATTGGCAATAAGGGCAGATGAATCTCTGATGCATAAACGTGTTTGACTTTGACTGTTGCAATGGGCCAGGCCTGCCTGCAAAGTCAGTTACTGCAATTTATTGACAAGGCACTGAATTTTTGCTCAATCACTGGCAGTCATCAGTCTAATACCTAAGTAACTACTCACTGAAACAGACTCTGTTGCAAATTGGACCCCTTCTGTTCACTACCCTGTTTCAGAAAGTACACTTTTGGTTACAATAAACCCCCTCAAATCACATGAAGAATGATCGACTAAGACTGCTCAATCTGAAAAGAAATCAGGGCATAGCTAAAAACATATGAAATAGTGCCCAACATGGAAATTGAGATAAAACCTCCATTCTCCTAGAGGTGATAGTGAATGAAACTAAAACTTACTCAAACGTAAGACTGTATCTTCTCAACAGAACATATAACTCCACTGTGGAACTCAGCACTACTAGATGCTATTGAGCCCAGTATTAAAATTATCATAAGACTATATAAAGCTGATCATAGAAGTTAAAAAATATAGGAATTTAAAGCTTGGTAAACCTGACCTTAAAAACGCATAGAGATTTCTGTTATGTCAGTGTATCCAGTACCTGTGAAGCACCTTGGATATTTTGATCGGTGGGAGCAGATGGCCCATCCAAGGCAAGATCCAACTTCCAATACTCTTCCAGAATTATATGCATTAAGCTCCAATCATCTGTGTATGCATGCGTACGTACATGCACATACATCATTCCCTACTTTTTACTTAAACTTTTAACTTCAGATTTATTAAATGTAATATTTTGCAATTCTTATTTCTAGTCAGAATAACTGCTAAAAAAAATACACAAAATGATTTGGATTCTAAGAGGTATTATATTACAAAAACTGAGCTCATAAATCTTAAAGTGACCCAATTTTGACAAAACATGAGTGTTTTCTCTGTCAACCCAATAAGCTCAGATATATGTATCCCATTGAAGGTTGGATATGTGCAATCACTATGAGAATCCTGACCAATGTTTTCCCTCTTTAGTAGTATCTAGACCAGCACTCGAGTCATTTGATTCAAAATGCATTAGTTCTGTTAAGTTCTCCTGTTGGCAGCTTCAAAGAATTCCTCAAAAATAATTATGAACTGTAGAGGCTACTTTTGAAATTTTGTCCCTGTCTCTACAGATCAGAACTTCTCTCTCAACAGTTTATCCTACTCCTAAATTAACAGGAAAAAATTATCATATAGAAAAAAAATGTAATAAAATTGTAAGTCTCATGAAGTTTTATGCCCATTAAATATTTTGGACATTTTTGTAGCCCTGTATAATTCTAAATAGAATAAAGATGCAGGCAGGATCTAAAGCAACAGTTTTTCCACATTTCTTTCCTTCACTTTCTTCCCTCTTGGACTTCTCAGAAGAATGTCTGTTAATGTCATTACCTCAGTGACATTTGAGAATTAAATGATGTCAGATCCCGTTGTGAAGTCTGTTTTGCACCTAGACCCACCTTATATCCCTGTCTTCCCATAGAGACATGCAGCAGCTAGCTGTTTCTGCTAAATCCATTAAATACAAAATGCCCGTATCATCTCCACTCAAAATCGATATGCAAAATGCTGTAGAAATATTTCGTGCAAACCAAGTTTGGAAAAAAAAGATTCATATTCTGACTGACTTATCGATAAATATAGTAATTCATCATTAGATACCACAGGGAATAGAATACATTCAAAATAAATATGTATCATAAATAAACATCAAAGGCATCTTAAAATAAATTCTTTGTCTAGATTTCCTCTTTCTGCTAATCTACAAACTTGCTATGTCTCTCACTTAGAAAGCATTAACAAGAATATAAACGATGTTTTCATTCACTGTTGTCTGTAACAGCAGTATTAACAAACATAGTCTATTCCAAACCTGTTAATGCATTAATTCCCTACTGATGTTGTCTCTGACAGATGCTGAATACAAAGTATCTCTGACTCTATTTAGAAGCCACATTAGTTCCAAATACTCTGGTGTATAGTTTACCAGGAAGGGCAGCCTATGTTGCTTTGTAAACGCTAACAAGGAAGAATAAATATATTCACTCTATTAACAAGCAAAGTTTAAAAAAATTGCAAAGTATCATACGATACCTAAATCTCCATCTCCCCATGGCACTTCCAGCCAATTGCAATTATAAATCCTACTCATTTCTTTCAATCTGGAAAATAAAAAAAAAATGAAAAAAAAATTTGCTCTTGCTAGTTGGCCCTGTTCTTAATACCCTCCAGCTATGTTTGGAAGGAGATCAGCAACTCACTGTAATATGAACTTTCACCCTTCAGTAAACACAGCTTTGAAGATATGAGCATATACAAGTTGCCAGTTTCTTATGCTAAAGGGCTGTGGCCCTTTCTGTTCATTTTTCACATTTCTTTTTTTAACGTAACAACTCTTCAGAGTGCCAGCATCTGTGCATTTGCCTTCCAAGACAGATTAACTGGAATTTCAATGCAAAAGAAACCAAGTGAAACCAAGAGAACCTTAAGCTGAAAAAGAACTGCAGGATAAACTCCTTTTTTAACCTTGTGCAATTGAGACACATAGTTTTCTATGCTCAAAAATCAGTACATAGATTTGTAAGGAAAGCACTGCCAAATGTTCATATGTTATTTTACTACTTACTCATAATACAATTAGAAAAGAAATAAGTAAAGATATCCTGAATGTGTTTCAAATGCTATTTGATCCATATGCTGAACTGTGTTTTTCTGTTAGCAGTTCACTATTGACTCAATTATCCTTTTAAACAATTCTTTGGTTGTTAAATTGGAGTTTTGACAACTATTCTCAGCAGTGAAAATCCCCCAAAATGAGGATTTGCAATTCTAACTTTGATCCATTTCTAAGTCATAATGCTATTTTCTTCACATTTTCCTACAGACTTCACTTCTTTACAACTACCTGCAATTACCTGTAAGTCATTGCTGCAGTTATGACCATAGTAGTAAAATACTAAGGAAAAATATTTTTGTGACTTATTAACCCCAGTCATCACATTCTTTTGTTTGTTTGTTTGTTTTCCCTAAAAGTTTGTGTAGTCTTTAAAAAAAAACCAAAACAGTATAGAAGGTACATTAAAACGTTGGATTTTCAAAACAAGGAGGACTGGAAATGAAAGTCTTCCTACTGACTTCACTGGAGAAGATTTATGCCAGGGCTTAGCGTTAGAAAAATACTGCTCCAAGGGTAAATAGATGGCATCTGAGTACTCAGAAGAAGCAGTATCATCAGAGAAGAACTGAAAATAGAAGCCTGCCACAGTTCACTATTGGGAGATGAGAAACACAGACTATTTGGAAAGTGTTGTAGCTAATATTTATTACTGCAAATCTAACAAAAGCTATGTACTACGTTCATCACTGTTACCTTTTTTTCCTTATGATGTATTTTGAGTGTTTCAGTTTGTGACAACAGAAGCAACAGACAGGATCAATAACTATAACAGAAAACCTCAGTAACTCTATAGTCCGAAGATCAACAGACTCACTTCACTCCAGTTGTTAAAACTTCCTGATATTTTCCATATGTAATTTGCTTCTAACAAATTTTTACCGTGACACTATAAAATCACCTATTTGTCTAAAGCCCTTCAGGATGAAGAAGTGTGTCAACTACTTGATATTTGATGTTAAAAACTATTGAAAATAATCTTAAGTCAAGGATTTAAAAGTTAAGAAATGCATCTGTGGTGCTCAAGTACTATGATTAGGCATGCCCAGCAAAACAGAAGCCACTTCTTTTCAAAAAATAAAATGCCAACAATCAACACTGAAAATCTCCAAAAGAATCAGAATGTAGGCTGAGAGAGTAGATGTAGTTCAAATGGCATTTAAATATTTAATTTCGATATATCAAAAAATCTTTGTTTTCATTTCACTGAAAATGATATAACAATATATAAATATATACACATAAACATATAAACATATGCATACAAAAAATGAAACCTTGATTGGTGCAAGCCAATAATGTTTCCAGTGTCTGTCATCATGTAGACTTTCAGAATTTGGGGATTTCATCCCAAATGCAAGTGCCAATGACTTCCTACTCTTGAAAACCATAAAAACCAAATTTATTTTCCCACACAATTCCGTTAATGATGGACCCACATACATGACCACACATTAGTTTTGCCATTCCAGCATTGTATTCAATGAATTAGCATTTAAATTATTTTGTACCTCCATATCTAACAGGATCTCTCACTCTTTAAGACATGCTATCCAAACTACAAACCAACTATAACACCGTCAATTTTACATTGCCTTTTATACGGTATTCTCCCAATAGCAAAAAGAAAACTTCAAAGCCCTTGCTGAACCTATCTTCATAACATCATTCATTCACACTATTTTATAGCTAAGGAAACAAAAATTAGAGAGTTTTAATGCTGAAATTGTAAAACCAATCTAATACCCTATTTTTGCCAGCGTACTTGACCATTAAGAGTGTACACTGAAAGCATAGTTTAATTACGGTTATGAGAGCTCTGAGCTTCTGAAATTTCAGCCTTAGGTAATAATAACCATAATCAGCCAAGAAACTTTTAGATTAGATGACTGGTCTTAAAACACACAGGTGCCACAGCAAAGACAAGAACAGAATTTGCTTTTAGGGACATTAAAATGTTAACCCTTTTTTCTTACTATTCACTATATGCCTTCTAACCTTTGCAACACACAGGAAAACATATGGTGTATTTTTACTGAGTATAAACCTACTACGTTCTCCAAACATCACCCATCTTGCACACCAAGGGAAGCGGGGGCTTTGTGGAAAAGCATGGCATGTGATTGTGTTGTCAAATGCTGGGTTATGATGCATAACAGGGTCAAATCAGCATGGCAGGGGCAACATTACTTTTAAGAATTCTTCAATTTTGAGTGCTTTGGCATTGCAATGTAACATACTTCTCACACAGAAACAAGTGCCACTAAACTGTATTAAAAATCCTAAAAAACCCCGCAACAGCGATATCCAAACATAGGTCGCTTGGTTCCCAACAGAACCAGCATTATTATGCTACGTGAAGACGACGGTAATGACGATGGCAGCAGCAGCAGTTGTTGCTGCTGGCTCTGTGCCAGGCCTCGCACACACAGGAAGATGTGTGTCAGGCCCCTTCTCCTGTCACATGAAAGCACAGCAACAACTCTCCTGCCCATTGCTCATGCACAGTTCGTTTTTTCCATATTCTTGAAGGATCAACAACTGGCTTGGTATTTTTCTAGCTGAAAGTAGCTTGCAAACTCTGTGTGTCATAGCTGGAGCATCAAGGTGTAAAATCACATCAGCCTCTAAATTCATTAATCCATTAGACCCACATCAGATTTGATATGAGCAGCTGGTAGTACTCTTAGGCTGTTATGATTTCCTTGGACAAGTCACTAAAACAAAGTAAGGGTTTCTCAGTGGCTTTCCAAACTAGAAGATGACAGAAAAGGCATACAAACATTCTGAGCTGAGTGACTCTGGAGGACTTCTGCCTGGAATAATTTTGCTCCTTAAATGCAGTCTCAGCCTTAATCCAGACTGCAAGCAATTTTCCCTAAGCTGTGCTCAGAATTCCTACTATTTTCCCAGTCTGCCAGAGAACAAATGCAGCATGTGGCCTGCTCCCCGGCCTTAAAAGCAGTATCCAGCTGGGCAGCAAAGCTGGGCCTAGTGTGCCCATTTTTGCCCCATCCAGGAGATTTTGGTAAAACAGCCTGGTTGTGGACCCTCAAGTCAGCAGGTTGAAGACCTTTTCCTAGCCTGACTCTATCTTTTCATCCTTCTACCAAATCTTATCATAATATATTCCATCCTCTACATCACTGTTAGTCCATTTTCCAATTTGCATATTTAATTACATGCTCTGCAAGGGTGCCTGAAGAACAAAATCTGGTTTGGATAACTCTGTGGATGGGAATAGAGGGAAGAAAAAAGCCTCCTTCAGGTCTGGTATTAGATATACCTGTTACTCAGGTGAACTGCAACAACCAGAATCCTCAACTGCAACATAAGTCTCTCAGCACTTCAGGATGTCCACCAAGTAATATATACACCCTTTGGCAATCTCAAAAAGTCTGTAAGTAGCTGGACTGTGTTAATGTGGATTCTTCAGAAAATTTTACTTTCCGTATTTGACTGTGATTTTGAAGTTTCAAAACTTGACTAATTGTGGCTATTTCCTTAGAAGAATGGTAAAAAAAACCCTAACCCTTGAACCATATTAAGGAGTGGCTAGTGTTAACATTGATAAAATTTTAAAAAATTTCTTTTCAGTCTAGGGGAGAATGTCCTAGATTTTTGGGAACTATTGACCTAACTAGCTGAAATGCTTATAAATAAAAGTTACTACAGATCAGGAAATCTTAGTCCAAACAGTGAACAATATGAGGGTAAAAAAAATACACTGTGTATTAAAAATGATGGCTACATATAATCTTATAGTACCATTGCATTCAGTTACTTGAGAAGCTATAGTAACTGTTGCTTACATTCTTGAATATTGCTTCATTCTAAAACTAGCAGTACAGGAAATTTACATGGCAAATTCATAATTATTTTTATGCACAATATATCAAATATCTCCTTCCTGTCTCCTCCTTTCCTTGACTATTTTAACAACACCAGTTTTTAATTTGATATCATATTATCAAGAATTTCAAGTTTGATTTCCTTATTTTCATTTTGGTTTCCCTCTAACCCTTATGATATAGTCAATATTAATTGGAATAATGATCACTCTTTTAAAACATTCTTATTAGATTCTTGCAATTACTCAAAGCTCCCTTTTACATACCTGGGTTATGAAAAAAGTAGGAAAATATGGCACAGTGAATAGCAGTCCTAAACACTTCTTTTATAATAGAGTTTGTTCCTCATTGCTGAAAATGTCAGTGTCCAACAACTTAAATACCTCCTAAGTACTTCGCTATGTAAACACTTACATCTTTGTCTTTATATCTTAGTACAGGAAAATAATTCTGTCGCCTTAGTTCCTCCATTGCCTCCTGTTTCAGCTAACTATAAAACCTCTCTTTACATATAAAGTTATATGTAAAGTTTACTCCCCCTCCTTTCATTCCATGGTTCCCTGTTGTAAACAGTCTTCAGTATCCAGTTACCTTGTGACAGGACAGCAAAAGTTAGGGTAAGCCAAGCCTTAAACACTTGCATAAAACAAATAGGGCAGATAAACAAGAAAAGGCATTTTAGATCAGCTGATAAGAGTGCAGAAAGAAAAAAAATAGCTTCAACAGCCTTGTGTTAACCCATGCAAGATAATAAAGTGCCACTAACATAAGCATGCATTTATATTACAGCTAGAAAAAAAAAAAAAAAACACGACAAAAACCAGTTTAGAGCTAGAACATCATAAATTGGGTCAGCTTAGCATATTTCAGTACAAGGTTTCTGAAATGGCTGCTATACTAACCTTGGCTGGTCAGAATACCCCAGCTAGCTTTTCGTTTCGCAGGACACTCCCCTATACTTTCTAGACGTCTTTTGGGGAGATTCTGGCTCCTCTGAACAGCAGTGTTTGTTGTCATTATTTGTTTCTCGAGGAAAGCCTGTCTGTCATTGGTGCAGGTGCTCTGGTCTGACGAACATCCACAAATGGATTTCTACTACCTTTTTTCCTCCTTTTGCTTTTTCACAAAGGATCTTGCTGTACTTACTGTAGAATGGCTACAACACTGAAATCCATTCAGTAACATTTACTAGCTTGGACTAGTGAGAACATAGTGGGGGAAGGGAAGAACTGCTCTAGCATTTTCTATTTTTAAAACAGAGAAAGAATCAGCTTAGCTACAGCATGAGTCTTAACTATTTACATGATTTAAATGGAAAGAAGGTGTTAATTTTTTCATTGTTTAACCAGAAAAGAAACATTCTTAAAGTATACATATTCAATGCTTTGTTGCTTGAATAACAAGCAACCTAAAACAGAAAAATTAACACTGTTTTATGAGAATGGCAATTCTTTTATTAATAGAAACAATAATTATTACTGCATCAAGCTCTACTCATATGTAACTCGCAGTTAAGAGAGATTTTGGAATTCAGAAGAATCCATGAAACTATGAAACACTCCTCGTTTATTGTTTGTTTGGGGTTTTTTTGTTTGGGTTTTTTTGGTGGTTGTTTGGTGTTTTGTTGTTGTCGTTTTTAAGTAGGGAACAAGGTATCCTACAGATAGCAACTCGAAGCCACATCATCAATAAATAAAAGCATGGTTTGACTACCGAAAAAAAAATAATTTCACTGGTTATTTTAAAAGTCTGATCCCATTACAGAAGTGTAGCCTTGTCAGGAGAAGCACAAGTCAATACTCTTAAAAATATAATGGCAAACAACTACTAGAAGAACTTTCTGTTTGTTACTCTGTATCATGCTGATACTACACAACAGAAATCTGCAGGGAGAAGCAATCCATAATAAAATTCCAGCATAGGTAAAGATGACAGTGATTTCTCTGTATTTATAACATGTTATGGTGCTACCTTTACCTCCCTGACACTTCTTTCTAGTATTTCCTCACTATCCTCTTCTACTGGTATAAAACACAGCCATTTGTAAACTTTTTAAAAATAAATTAGCATTACTGAGTTTTATTAGTATTACTCCCTTCAGGCACCTGACCAAAAATAATCCCCAAGATGTTGAAATAATACACAAGTATTTAATGAAATTTTCTACATCCCTCTTGTTTTTCTTTAAGAGAAAATCAGAAGCAAGATTATAGTGAGGTAGGGTAAGGAGAGTAAGAAGGAGCAGCTGCAAATTTCACTTTGAAATCACAGCACATGAGAAGTGCCCCATTGGAATGGCACAACATTCTCTACGGAACAGAAGCAGGTGGGCTATGGCTATTCTCGCAAGAGAACAAAACTGCACTCTCCCAGACATTAGACTGCTTTCAGAAAGTTGTTTTCCTCAGGTTTTATCTAGCTGAATGAACTAGAATATCCCGCAGACTGAATGAAATAAACACTTCTACACATCCAGCAATCAGACCCTGCAACTAAGTCTTGAGCAGACTTTTGGCAAAAGGCCACTTTACAAAAAGGGCACATTATAAATATATCATTTTAATACAAGAATTATTGTTAAATGGCAGTGTTTTCTTCAAGTAGATAAATACTGGAAGATCAATTAACATGAAACCTTACTAAAGATATGTATACATGTGTCTATGTCAGGAAGACATCAGCACTATTCTCCAGGTGAGAAATAACCAATGACAATTTCCGTACTTGCCATGGCTCCGAAGCTCATCTCAGTTTTACATTTCCTTTCCATTTGGAACAGAATCCCAGGACTTTCAGAAGATGATGGTGAGGATTAGGATCAAGCAAAGCATCTGGCACTGCAAGGCAGGGATTGACAGTGGGCTAGGAAGACAAAACCTACATGTTTTTGTAGGGAGTTTTGTGGGTGAGGTCAGCAGCTGATAATGAAGCTCGGTCCTTCTACAGAAGTGGCACAAACCTGGAAGTAGTTCATACAACTTGCTTTCCACAGATACTCCAGGCCCTATTCTCTCTTACTTGTCTTAGAGGTGCGACTTGCAGGAGTGAGGAAACCAGCAGATACACAGACAGCCATCATGGCTTCAGAGAGGAAGACCCCCAGGGCAGACAGCAGCACCTGCTCACTCTTGTCCAGAGAGCCGCATAGGAAGCAAAGAGTTACCAATGGAATGGGATGACCCCCAAAATCTGAAACCTTCAAGTCAAGGGAACTAGGAAAGTATTTCTAGTTCACAGCCACTTGCCACTCTTTATAACTAAGTTACTTTGAATACTTTGGAGGACATCAGAATGCAATGTATAAAAATATGCACTTTTTTTTCATGCTGTAAAGAAGGCAAAGCTTATCCCATTCAGGACTCTAGAAGTAACTCTTGACTGAATTCTGCTAGGCACAACCACTCATCCTCCAGGCAAAAGCCATTAAAAAGTTCTGTTAGAACAGTACAAGTGAAAGCTAGATGAACACCAGAAACCAACTGGAAATGTATTAAAGATATAATTGAGATGTTGATATAAAAAAGGGATGGACATACAATTAAAACTGTGGAGTAAGACTGAAGAACTCTCACTTCCACTTCTGACATAGAATTGCTATGTGATGTTCCTCAAGTCAGCCATCCACGCACCAGGTTATTTTATCAGCTACAAAATAAAAATCAGTATCTCCCACCTTCATTAGGTAATAAAACTATTAATATTTGAAACTACTTGGGCTTGGGACTCAGATTCTGCTCTTCAGATTTTTCTCTATAGAAAACACTCAAACACGCCAAATATCTGCCAGAAAACCTCTAACAGAAATTTAAGTAGATATCTAAATATGTAGAAAATACAGTAGGCCATTACTTTCCCTGCCTTGGCACACAAGCAATTAGGGATAGTATTTAGGTTATAGTTACACATGGAAGCAATGCAGCTACCTGCAAAAAAAGAAGCCAGAGGAAGGGGCAGACACTATGGTCTGAGAGTAAGAAAACTGGAAGATTTTATGAAGAAGTTTGAAACACTGATTTAATTTAGCAGACAAGCATTAAATAAACCACTATGTTGCATTTCACTAATACTTAGTTCCATTCAACTTTTATAACCCAGAGGAAGGACCATTAAATGAAACTTTCAAGTTATTTTCTTCACAATCTTTTTCATCCAGATTTTTATTTTTAAAAATGTCAATATAGTCTCTATATTTCTATGTTAGCAGATAGCTCTAAGTTTGCTCTACAAGGGCAGCAGTTCTCAACAGGTGGGAATGAAAATGGAAAGAAATTTTTGTTTCTTCCTTTCAATGGACAATTCATTATATTCTGAAGACTGTTCTTAGGGCAATAAAGATGCAACTATGATACCAAGCAAAAAATGTCTTAACAAAAACAACCAAAAAAAGCCCACACACCTTTCAACACACAATGCAGCCTGATGCAGTACAGTCCAAGCTCCAAAAACAATAATCTACCTTAGGAAAAATTGGAAAAAATTGTACTATTTTCAAATGTCATAGATCAGCTCTTATGTACCACCCTCCTCAAGACAACAGATGAGCCACCTCACTTCCCAAACTGTTCTGCACTTTCAGATTCACTGTACTTTTGTGAACAGTATTACGGGGTCACAGTGACTGCACAAAACCTGCCACACTAAATTCTGGAACAGGACTAGAAACTGCCGCTTCCTGCTGATGTGAAACAGACTAAACCATGAAGCTGAAATGATAGATAGGCTGCCTGGATCTCAGTGCCAGTACCCTAAGAGCTGCCTGTCCTTTGGCATTGCCAGAAACGAACCTGTAGAAGCCAAGACAAAGCAAATTTTAGAAATAATTACAGAAACATGGTTACCGACAAAAACATAGCATCCTCAAAGGCCACAGTGCCCACAGATCTTGCAGTGCCAGCTCAATGCCAAGGAATTGAAATGCACCACAAAAGCACAGTGATAAAGCTCTAAGAGCAGGACAGGAAAAGGTTAGGAAAACTTTTTTTTTTTTTTAAACAGATTCTTGCATCAAGCCATACCTCACGGCCAATGCAATAAGTCATTAGCAGTCAAACAGAAGCTTAGGCATTATCCAGGTGTCACCAACCAGTCCTCTGTCCTCCACATCTTGACAAATGCCAGCAGATATGCAGGTAATACTCAAAACATCATTAGTTATTTAAGCATCAAGTGACATTTCTCTACGCCACTATAAGCATGAAAAAAGCCTATTACATACTCCTGCTCCTATACAGTATTATCACTGTCCCTTAGCTAGAAATCCGAATTATTAATACTATTATTAAGGTAGCAACAGCATGGATGGCTAGTAGTTTGCCTGCCTCTTCCCCTTTTACAGTTGTTAGGCCTTGTATCCTTCGATGTTGGGAATCAGAATCGAAGGTTAAGAAAAGATTTAAAATTCTGATATGATAAAGGCTCTGTCTCAGCCCCTACAGAAGTAAAATACAGAACAATGACTCATCTACTAAATTTTCCAGCTTGTAAATTTGCAATGTGTACCCACCAGACCTCTTCACGCAGGCAGGCAGTGGTAACACAGAGTATTTGCTAATATGTGGGCTAAAGCAAAACAAATCACAGCAGTCACGGTGATTAATTTAGCCAAAGCAGTTACCAAGCAGGCCTGGGCTTCAGATACTGACAGAGAAGGCAGACACAAGGCATGAGATCAGTAGTCAGTATGGGAGTGGTACAGAGCGCCATAGAGTGAATCTTCAGCCATTTACTGTGAGAGAACAGTCATAAAGATCAGATCTATTGCCAGAAAGACTCTAGACATAGCAAAGAGCAACAGCCACTAGTACAACAGATGCAGCATGCCATAGTGGATTTATGACCAGCCAGCATTGCTGCGATCATGAATAGAGCTCAGTACTTAGGCACGTAGTGCATTCCCCCAGAGCCATCATTATTTACCCCTGGCAGAAGTTCACTCACTGCTTACCCACATTGCAAATGTTTGAGAACATCCCCTACAAGAGAGAAGTATGAATAGCAGAACCCTGGCCACAACTAGTCTATGGCTGACGGAAGGAACATCACCTTCAGGGAGCTATGCTATTTTGGTCTTCCTCTGTTGCCTTACACCCCACTACTGCAAAGGAGACCAGTGCAGATGGTATGTTTGAGATTGCCCCAATCCAGCACTGGAGTTTCCTAACAGCTTTTCTTCAGCTACAGTTGTCTTTAAGGCCTTGTAGGCAGATTGCTCTGGGATTATCTTTCAAGTTTTACTGCTATGCACCTTTCCAAATCCAGGTTTTAAGCTGTATCTGAGTTCACAGTGTTTCATTTTGTACTCGTTTGTAGTTCAAAAGCTTATTATTCATTTAATCCAGAAAAAAATAAAGAAATGGATTGAAGGAGATTTCCATGTGAGTTAAGAGTGTGCACATCAAACAAGCCAACAGGACCTAGGCTAGTAACAAGCTAAGGTCCATCTTCAGAAAAGATACATTTCAAGGAGGCACACATAAAGAATATAAAATACAGCTTGTGGCAAAGCTCCTCTTAAGGACGTCCCGACATACAAATACAGATAGGAGTAAAAAAAAACAACAAAACAAACTACAAAGGAATCCACATGATAGGATCTCTCAGTTCCTTTTAGGGAAGCATGTATGACAACAGGCTCCAGCAGGTATGTTCACTAGAAGTTCCTGTAGCATCAAAGATTTTCTTTAAGTTGAGGGAACAGTCAATGCTTGCCAACAGATGGGCTTGTTTTTTGTTGCTGTGAACAGGTCAGGGCTCTGGCCATGCCAGTCTAGTTGCATCATATAACTCTCACCAAAATCCCGTTAAGGTAGATTATGTTCTTCACAGGAGAATGGTTCTGGTATCTTGCTGATATGTGGCGTCACCTGCTTCATTCCAAGCAAGTGTCTTCTTGAGATTTATTCTGGAGTATGACTCTTCTTTGGCAGCTGTCATACTAGGTAAAGTTATTTAGCATATAAGACAAGGTGATGAGCTCCATCAAAAAAACCTCCTTTCTGAACTTTCAAAGAAGAACATTCACACTATCTTAAGCATTTTTACACCATTACCTTATGTGCTGTATATGAAAAACAAATGCTAAATGTGGTGCCTTACACCAGGTGGTATGGTGAATAGGTATGCCATACCATATTCCTGTCATTACTAAATGAATCTCTATTGTATCCAGGAAGCTAGTAGAGGTCTTATATGGCTTTTATTAATAGAACTGTGATCTCTGTGGAATGCAAGTTGAGAAAATGCCTCGTGCCTATCTTCTCTACCTAACAACTGTTGCTGAGTGACATTATCAATTGCAACTTGTTAGAAGAAAATAATAGGAAAACTTTGCTCTAATCATTCACTAAGGTTCAAAATGTAATCAAGCTTTCCAAACAGCAGACCTCTAACAGTAAAACACAGCACTATTTCATATTTATGAATGGTATTTAATGGACTGGTTTCTTCAGTCCACCCAAGCAGCGCTCAGTGTACAAGAAAAAGAAGGAAACAGAAGGCTTCATACTATTTACAAGCCTCATAATCCTGAAAGGAGATGGGGACTTCAGTCTTGAACTACTGTGATCCCATGGATGGTTTAATTTAGGGTAACTAGGAGTAACCAGTGTACTGAGCATTCCTACCACGCCTGGCCAAGTCCAATATAGCAAAGATGGGTAGCTTAGAACTTGTTACATTTGTTCAAGAGTAGACTTTTCTTTTTGATAAACATAGAAGAAATCAGGGCATACTCACCTCTCCAGTGCTGCAAGAACAGTGTAATATATTTTGAGAAGCTATACTAAATTACTACAAATAAAAATTCTGCTTTCGAATAACTTCCAAAAATTACTTAAAAATACTAGTTAGGCATAAAGTGATATTATGTGAAAATCTATGCAAAGAGAGTTGAAATAATTAAAAATTAGGATGTTAAACAAAAAACACTTGGTTTTGCCAGAACCACTTAGTTTGTGCATCAGACACCAGGTAAGTGCATAGAGACATGACTAGCTGTTTGTCATTTGTGCTATATTAACTTCTGCAAAATTATTCTTTCATAAAGAAGTCTCTCTATACCACCTTCTGCTTGCAACTAAAAGCATTTTGACAGTTACTGAGTATCAGGTTTAATTTTGATAAAATATACTCCCCTTTTGCCTTATAAAAAGTTCATGAATGGGAACTAAACCTCCTTCTACAAAGTTATCTGTATTATCAAAGTATGGACACTTCCACACAAACCAAGCTCTTACCAGTATTTGTCAGTAGAGTTTGTATCTTAGAGACCCAAAACACCAGACAATTAATTAACTCTTCAGATTTGATACACACTTACACTTTGAAATCAATTCATGCCACAGCGCTACTACCTCCTCCTAAAGCAATTGAACTATAAAACTCAGCTGATGCTCCAACTCAGCACTTGTACATACAGAGCACTTTCATGATAGGACCAGCTAGTTGGTATAGTAGGCAGAGTCTAAAGGTTGCTTTTGATCCTCTAGTTTGTATTCAGCAACAGTTGTACAAAAGGCTGAGTTATTAACTCTTCACAGGCCCAGAAATACAGCAAGAGAAGAAATCTTACTGTGCAGATCACTGTCACTGCTAAGGAGCTAATTATACCCAAAGTTAATTTGCAACTAAGTTCATTTCTGTAGGTCAGTTCACAAGGCACAGAATTTTAAAACAGAGTAAAGAAAAAAATTAATAACATGTTGACTTTTGTGAATTTTCTAGCATAATGAATAAGTTCACTTCAACACAATAAAAAACCAAAAGCTGGGCACCATAACCTACCTACAGCACAGCTACAGTCCCTGGTTGCAAAGCACTTAGTTCTAAACAACTCATCGGTCCCTTTGGACTCAATGGGGCAAGTATGTGTACATGAGTGTTTACAAAAATCAGTGCCAAAGTTAAAAATAATCCAATAAATTAGACCTTTATAATAGAATGGATCCCTTTTTCATTTAATTATTTTTTAGTAGTAATACCACTGGCTTTACTGAAAAAAGAATTCAATTTTGATAGTTTATTAAGATATGGCTCTACTTTAAACAAACAAAAAGGACTTGCAGAGTTCTGTCCTGCATTTGGTGCCATTCAGGTTTTTAATATTGTTCATATTTATTTTTATATTTATTTATTCATATTTATATATTCATATTTATTTTTATAAAATTAGTAGATGACACTGAAGATGCTGCAACTGCCCAGAGGGAAAGAATTAAAAAAGGACTTGAGCAAAATGGAGAAATTGTCTGATATTAAGAGCATGAAGTTAGCTAAAGGCCAGTACAAATGTTACAGTTAGAGAGAAAACAACAAATGCATAGTACAGTGACTCTGTTTTAACGTGGGGTTTATAGTAGGCTACAGACTGTATTCTTAACAGTTCACTGTTGGGGAAAAAAAAAAATCCTAAATCCAGGAGGTATTACATAGGGTATCATATATATGGCACGTGACATAACTGTTCCACTTGAATACAACTAATAGTTCCACTGGTTGCACTAATAAAGTCTCAGCTGGACCACTCTGTTTAACATGGGGAATTAGACATCAGTAAAGATGTCTATGAACTGTATATGAGCTGGCATAAGTCCAAAGGAGAGCAACTACAGTAATTCCAGGTCTAGGAAACAAGACTTAGGGGAATATACTAATTTAAATCCTTCTTTTCTTTATTTTAGAAAAGACAAAACCAGTAGAGGTAGAAAAGTGCATGATAACAGTCTTTAAATAGATTACTTTTTATATATGAAAAAAATGGTAAATACCTCCATCATATTTTATGTATTTAGTTTGCAGAAATAAAGATTTAGGTAGGTCTTGGTGGGAGTGGGAAGCAAAAACTGTCATTGGTTGCATAAGGACACTACAGAAATAACTTTTACTAAGCATTTTAAAAACAGGTTAGACAAACATTTGCCAGACAATCCATGTATATTTGATCCTAGAGTCCAGATTACCTCCCAAGGTGCCTTTCAGCTGTACACAAGAGAAGCTTTACTCAGACTTCCCCTCCGTAAACAAATTAATAGAGATTTTATAAGCACTTTTCTGGTCGTAGCTGATAGTGAACAATGATTTAGTTCTCATATTTCAATGCCACATACACCATGTAATAATTTCTAATAAATTTCTGGGATAATATCCCTGTCCAGCTGTTCACATATAGATGAGATCCAAAGGTTAGATTTAATGCAGTAGATTGCTGACTACCCATACTGGAGAGAAAATATTCCTGAAATATTAAGGAACAAAATATGACCTGCTTCACTACTAGTACCTATAAACGAGACCACAGTAGGCAGATGACACAAGTAACAATGTCTCCTTGTATTCAACAATGAACAAGGCACAAAACAAAGAAAGTCAGCCATGAAATGTGTGATCCCTGGGCCTCAAATCCTCTATCGACCTACATACCTTCAGTTTGATAAATGGGAGTTCCACCAAGTACTGCTGCTCAGTACCTAAAAGGTCCTCAATTACACAGGCTTCGTAAAAGAAAGGCTCAAATCAGGAGACAGGAAATAATGCCCACTAGCACATTATTTCCAAAGGCTATTTTCTTCTTCAGAATGATAGCACTGTATC
>VZZY01007301.1:147289-165365 GCA_013400335.1 Eurystomus gularis | reverse complement strand
TCCAGCTTGTCCACATTGTTTTTGTATCGCGAAGACCAAAACCGAACACAGTACTCGAGGTGTGGTCTGACCAGAGCTGAGTAAAGCAGGAGAATGACTACTTTATCTCTGCTGGTGATGTCCCTCTTAATGCAACCCAGCATTCCGCCAGCCTTCTTTGCCACTGCAGCACAGTGATCACTCATGTTGAGCCTGCTGTCCACAAAGACCCCCAGGTCCCTCTCCACATGGCGGCTCTCCTGAGCCGGGTCGATCCCAGTTCAAACTGCATTCCTGGGTTATGTGTTCCCAGATGCAAGACCCTACACTTACCCCTATTGAATTTCAGAAGGTTTCTGCTATCCCACTCCTCCAGTCTGTCCCAATCATCCTGGAGGGTGGCTCTCCCCTCTGGAGTATCAACCACCCCACGTATTTTTGTGTCATCTGCAAATTTCACCAGGGCGCTCTTCAGTCCAGCATCCAAGTCACTTATGAAGATATTAAACAGCACTGGGCCCAATATTGACGGGTGGGCAGACCAGTAAAGGAATATCCTAACTCTTACTCCAATATTGACGTCCAGAATGTCATTAATGAAGTTGGAGACACAGAGATTACAGGAGCCCTTTGTGGAGAACCTCATACATCTTTCCATGTAATTATCGCCTTGTAGACATGCTCCAGTAGCAAAAGCCACTTGGACGAAGCATGGCAAGACAAGAACAACATAGCAACTTTGAGTTCTGAGACCTCCGTTTCCTCATTAACTGGTAAAGATGACCTAGCTATTAATGCTGCATTAGACAGTGCTACTGAAATCACCAGATCACCTTCACTTTCTACCTATGTTGAAACTCTTTGAACTAAGATGGAACAGCATGGGTCAGTCTGCCTAGCTATGTCATCAGAAATATTTTTGATAGAGACTCTGAACAGCATTTATATCAAGCGCAGACATCTAGATACTGTTTATTGATATCCAAAACAAAATAGAGCTATTTTGACAACTCAATGGTCCTGAAAGATGGCTTCTAGGATACTTGCGGGACAACAAGTAAAAGCACTTGAATGCACCAGAATACCTGAAGGAGATGAACTACACAACTGCAAGTAACAAAGTAAGTAACAAAGTACCTACTTAAAAAGCAGTTAGAGGTGCTATCAGGAAAAGATGAAGGATTAAGGAACCGCTGTGAGACTACCACATCAGATAGTGTTCTGTATGACCATATAGTTAATGCTGTAATCTTTACCTGTAATTTGGGGAGAACTCTGTATTATCAACAAATTATATTTTGAGTTTTGAACGCTGTGATTGTTAGCATTTTGAAGGACTGGAAGAAATGCTTTTATGAAATAAAATCCTTACGCAACTGTAATAACAAACATGATGGAAGCAAAAGTTGTCTGTTATTCTTCAGGCAATAACTGGAAGTACAAAACTTGCAGCGAGGTGGGAGGTGAACATAAAAATAAAAGATAACAGTGAGCTGGTTTGTACATACATGAATCTATACACACACCCACCAAGTACAGCCAGGTTTGGAAATCACACAGGTGTAGTCAGAAGCCAGTTACGCAAGTGTTAGTGCAATGATGTTACAGCTGTTTGAGTCCTACCCAACCAGAAATCCACCTAAGGAAGAAAAGCAACTACAGTCCTAAATCAGTTTGCTTATAGTGATCATTTCTCAATTCAGGGCTATGCCAGATTTCTGAATGTTTGTTCTATAACAGGTATTTTAAAACAAATGAACACCTTTTACTAGGACTGAAAGGTATGACCTGGCAGCCCTTTAATAGGGGAAGTCTCCAGAAAGAAAAACGGGAATAATTTCATCTCAAGTGAGCAGACATTTCTACCAATACTGTACAATTATTTGATGCTGGAGAGAAAAAGAAATATCAACTATAGTTTTAGCTGATACTGACGGAAAGAAGTATTGCAAGATTCTCTGCATCCTCTGCATCCTCTGCAGAGAATGAAATAAATTTTTCTTATGATAACCAAGATTACTAATGGGACAGTCACTTATCTTGAACCTAAACACATGAATGAAGATATTCAGCTTCAGTCCACCCAAGATGGCTAAATAATTCTTTCTGTTCAATATTAGAAGAGTATCTTCTCACAAACTCTTTGCCTCCAAGACAGTTCTGTAGAACTGTCCCAAATACAACAGAGAGCATTTTTTGTCAAATCAGCTGCAAGACTTTCAGAGGAACACCTGTAAAGGGCCATGTAAAGAAAGCCTGTAGAATAACCTAAGGAGATTTAAATATTCTGACAACAAAGTCTAGCCCTCGGGATGTCTGCTGTGATCTGATGAGTAAGGGGTTCTAAAGGCACTCCCAAAGACAGAAAAAAATGGCAAAATTAATTCTTGTACCTAGAGAAGAAGGTTCGTACTCAGGAAACTTCATTTTACTTCCATCTGCTTTGGCTGAAAATCACAGAATCACAGAAAGGCTATAGTTGGAAAAGACCTTTAAGATCATCATGTCCAACTCCTATCTACCTCTACCAGGCCCACTTCTACACCACATGGTTATGAGCCATGGTGTAGAACCATATGGATACCATATTTACACACACATTTGTGTGTGTAAATGTGTATGGACACCATATTTATACACACAATGTGTGTGTGTGTGTAAAAGGGTCTTCTCTTTCCTGCCTCTTCACTGGTTGCATGTAAAGCTCTGTGCATTAATCTTCACTTTTCCCTCCAAAGAAAAGTGAAAATTAGGATGCAACTCAAGTGCAATTGAGGAATCTGATTCTCCAACCACTGTCATTCTAAGTGACTTTTACCTGTGCCTACAAATTAATGGAAATTTAGAAAGTGATGTAAACCTGTTTTTGATGTAGCACAGGACAGTGCTTGACTCACAAGCTTGAGCCCAACAAAAGTATACAGTGGTCCAGGTAAATATGTAGATTCATGATTAACCAACATTGGCAATAAAATTTTGGAAATGTGTGACTTCACAGTATTTTTCTTTTTCTGTCTGCAAGTCACCTTTCAGTATTGCTTACTGATTTTTTTTTTTTTTTTTTGATTTGGAAAAAAAGAAAATTAGAATATAAACCAGAAGTAACAGAGAGGAGTAAGAAGAATGCAAAACATTATTTAAGCAGCCAAAGCTGCATGGAACATGAAGTTGGTTTGGATTTTAGTTTTCTATATTTTGCAGAAGGCATTCATGACAGAAATGCAGATCTTAAAATGTTAATAAGGAAAGACTGAAGACAAAATTTTACACACACAACATGTTAATTTCGTAAGCTGACATCAACAGTGAGTAACTGCTCAGAATGCAGTTGTACAGGACAGTTAAGTCAGCCAAATGGAAAACAGCTGCCAGGGCTGCCTCCAGACCACATCCTGCCACCCCAGCACCAGAATGGCACAAGCACTTCAGTGGCTCTGGGGTGAATCACATCTATGTAGCACATTACACCATAAGTGGGTGACTGCAAAAAACCTTCTGCTAAAACAGCATGAGGTAAAGATGGTACCTTTTTTTTCAGCTGCACTGTCAACCGAAAGCGTATCTAAGACAGTCCAAGTATCACGTGGTACAAACGGCCCGTTCATGGTTGCAGCAAGACAAAGGAGATGGAGAGCACATGCAGTTAATGGATATTATACCCAGGTAAAATATCTGTTACCTTGAATAGCTGCAATGCAAATGTCTACAATATGAACATACAAAGATTTAAACATGAATTTGTATCATTTTGGTATGATAAAATGTATTTTTAAAACCTGGGAAAACGTAATTTTTAAAATTAGGCTTTTAATATGAAAATGTTCATATGCCTATCAGGTCATAAAATCTAAAGCCTATATGAACCCTATGCAAGTATATTATCTTACAGGAATTTTTAAAGTCTCTGAATTAAAATCGTTATGCTTATGAAACACCAACATTCATGGTAAGCTGGTCACTTAGAAATATGATGTTAACCCTGGTACACTGGACATGTGGTTATGAAGGTGACTGAAATATTTCATTTAGATGTTGTGGTATGTATCCAAACAGATGAATTAGCCTATTTTGACTCAGCTATAACCTATGGGAATTAATTACAATGGTAGTCAAGTGACAGTGCATTACTGTACACATTTCAAGAATGCATTTACGCTAGTTTTAATAGTTAACATTTTTACCTAAGGAATTTGTAAATTTAATATTTTAAATGAACAGTTAATTCCCAATAAAGGATGCAGCAACACAGAGCACACAGTCCCTATGGACTCCCGTGCAAGTGTAACTGAAGAATGTCACCTTATTGTAATCTTCCCAAAAGGTTCTCCATTCAATTGCTCCTTACTAAATACTGTGACCCTATTAGCTACCTTTATGTAAGCCTAACTAAAATAAAACCAAAACCAGTATATAAAACATCTGCACAACATGAATGGCAGTAGTGGTTTGCTACAAAAATTACAGCAGGCACTCTAACTGGTACCAAAAGATACAGCTTACATAGCCAAAATAACTTCTGAGCAGCTACAGTTTTAAACAAATTACAAAAAGTAAAATAGTAAATAAAAAGCTGTTCCTTTCAGTTGGAGTTTTTATTGTCTCTGTGGAGTCTTTTACACAGATTATGAACCCAAACATCTTGGTTAGCTAATCAACCCCCCTGGTTTTTTCTCTTCCCATCAGCAGTTTGCTTATTCTCCTGCAACTGGGGACACTTCCGCCAGCCCTAAACACACTCAAAATTTATTGCAGCTCTGAAGTTGTACTTTACATTACACTTTAAATAACCTTTAATTTTATTCTTGAATGCTTCTTTCAGCATTTCTTCAGTGGGACGATGTAACTGGACAATATTATAGACCGAAATTGTTGAAGGAAAACCAGACAGTATTTCATTTCCCTCCTGGTCCTAGAAATGATTTGGTATTCCATATCCTTGAAATTCTCAGACACAGCATTAGTAACTAACAGTGTATGGCCTTATATCCACTGAAGTTAATGGCAACATCCTAAGGAGTATCAGAGTGAACAAAATATAGTCTTGTCTTAGAACTGGCTATCCCAGAATAGACAAGAACTACTTTTCCTAGAAAGCAGAAGTTCTTAAAATAGCAGTTAGTTAGGTAGCAGACAACTACAGATACGCTCAGTAAAAACACTAAAAAAATAAGAAATAACCCTCCCAAGATTTATTTTTGGATGGGCCAAGTTTTTAAAAATCTCATAGCATTATCTGCCTCTAAAGCAATGAAAGGTAACGTAATTACCTTTTGTGCAGCAAGATGGAGAGCAGTTCTGCGGCTCCGATCGGCTCTATTAACATCGGCTCCAGCCTTCAGCAAAGCCTCCGCACAGTCCAGCCTGTCAGCCAACACGCAGTACATCAGCGGGGTCCTTCCAAACTGGTCCTCTTTATCTTTCAGCTCAGAGTTTCCTAAAAGAAAAATAAATAATAATAATTCTTTTAAAATCACATAAAACAGGTAGGTCTGTGAATATCTAACTAAAAGTAGTACTTTTTAATTAAAGGGGTATCTCATTATAAATGAACAGGGTGATCAAAATAATGGAGTATAAGATAAACTCGGAGTTACTACTTTTTAACCTATTTTACTGACATTTACAGGACATTTCAAAATATATTTACATTTAAAAGTACAGTCAAAAAACATTAGTTCGACAAATACACCTCCCATCAGTTACATTCTGCAGTGGCATAATTACAAATTATTTAAAAATAATTGTTATGTTTTTTTTTCTTAAATATCAACAGCACATAAACCAAGTAGTCCTCCTGAAACTTGTAAACACTGTAACTAAAGCAAGCTTTGAAGCCTACTCACAGCAATGTTTATTTAAAAAGCATAAACATGTCAATATTACATCGATACCATTATTTACTTCACAGTGCCTTACAATATGGAAAGCATTAAAATATTTCTCGAGCTTTCTCAAACTCACAAGGTTTGTAAGGCAGCAATGAAGCTAAATATGAAGTCTGAGATCCTAAAAATAAATAAATAAATAAAAACATTGTGTTCTCACTTACAGTGAAAAAAACAACCCCAAACAAACCAGTATGCACCCTTTGCTATGAAGTTTCATATTTCTTTTATGTCACCACAAAGAAACTGACACCTAGAAATTAAAGGGTATCAATTATCCTGTACATCCCAACTGTAAATATATCTCCCAGGTAGCAATGTTGTCACAATTACTCAAGGAATATTGAATTTTAACAGGTAAGTTCATTTTCTTTTTAAATCTTCCATTGTTTTCATGGTTGTTGATGCTTTAGAAGAACTCAGCAGAGGCATGCTTCTCCTTTACAAACACAATCTTCACTGGCCTCCAGCACTTTATACTTATCTATATATCAGTAATTGTGTTCTTAATTATAATTTCTATTGATTCACCCAGAAGAAGGCAGATAAAACATGAATCAAGGGGAACATCAAGAATTAAAATTCATTCCCTACTGTTGTGCTGGATCAGCCATCATCATTTTATGCTGCCATCAGTTTCCTGACCACACAGGCCAACAGTGAACTCAGCAACATCCCCTCACAAGTCTTCTTTCAGACAGTCCTGCCATAGGTTCCTGTGAGCCCAGCTCCTCTGCTGCCCACTGTGGTGCCAGCATCATCTGCTGGACACAACAGAGATGGCTCCCTCAACAGCCCCTCACATGGAAGGACACCACTAAGAGAGCTCAGAAAGATGCAACCAGCCAGAACAGAAGCCACACCCAACAGGAAGCTCTTCTGACTGATTGGCTTCTGGTTAAAGTAGTCCTGGCCTCGCCCACCACCCCAACCACAACCACCTGGGTGAGGGCAGAGCCACAGAGACACAGGTGGGCCAGGTTCTGCCTCTGGAACATGAAGCCAATTGGGAAACAAAACATTCTGCTAGGCTGTGACTCATTCACAGGTCAGCTCTAACTCAGGGCCCAGAACTCAGGCCCCAGCACTTTACCTACCAAACAAACCCATCCCAAAAAACACTGTTAAGCAGGACATTGCCAGTTAGAGCAATCGCTTGCTCACTCGCTCCATTTCTGAGTTCCTTTAAAGCTCCTGAGTGAATACCATGTCATTCTCTGATTCATTCTGTAAGACGTTCTCTTGCTTAGAAATTGTGATTTGCATTGAGCAAACTCCTTCTGCTCTGTAAAAAACAGTTTAGGAACCTTTCCAAACTCTTGTAAATGCAGACATAGGAAATTATTTTTATTCTTCACCCATGGCCTTGTCTTCTCTGACTACCCCTTCACCTTGACAATCCACTAGTTTTATAACCCATTTTTATGCCTCCAGCAAATTATTCCTAAAAAAAAAAAACGAACCCAAAGCAGTCTTTTACTGACCTGTGTCTACCTTCCTCAGATACAGGTTATGTTTTTGGAAGAACACCTGGCTTTTTAATATTCACCCTCACACTGCTGTTAGCCAAGCTTGCTTCTCTTTGACCTTCCTAAACTTCTAAGTGCTTTAGCATTCGCTTCACACTGCAAGCAAGGAGTTTAGTCTTTAGACTCAATTGTATATTCTTCATAGCAAGGGCTTCCATTTTATTGTCCTTCACCATTTTTAGAGTACACAACATAGCTGGCTGCTGTTGCTTATTAGTGTCTAGCCTGGTCTGGAGTTACAAAACCTCGTTTAGTAACCATTGACTGATTCATGAGTTGGTTCTGTTCTGGGTTCACTGAAATTTATGTTGCCAGCCCTTTAATGATTTCTAACAATTTAGACATTTAGTTTTTGGATCCTATCCTCTATAGCCATCTACCCCAAACATATGAAAGTAACCTTCATTACTGCTGTGTTTCCTGTCAGTTCAGACTCTCGGATCTCCCTTGGCATGTCACACAAACCACCATCTGGTCAGATGGACAGTAATAAAATGCTAGTACCATAGTTTCTTATTTAGACCTGCAAATGCAATCACTAAGCATTTTGGGGGTGTTTAAGCTTGATTTAGATGGTCATTTGTTAATCTCATTCAAATTCAAGTTTTCTGCTTTGGTTGTTAAATGTGTATAACCATTACTCTACCTATATGGCTTCCACAGATATATCAGAATCATAGAATCACTAAGGTTGGAAAAGACCTCTAAGATCATCGAGCTCAACTGTCAACTCAACACTACCATGACTACTAAACTATGTCCTTAAGTGCCCTGTCTACACGTTTTTTGAACACGTCCAGGGATGGTGACTCCATCACTCCCCTGGGCAGCCCGTTCCAGGGCTTGACCACTCTTTCAGTAAAGAAACTTCTCCTGATATTCAATCTAAACCTCCCCTGGCACAACTTGAGGTTGTTTCCTCTTGTCCTATCACTTGTTACTTGGGAGAAGAGACCAACACCCACCTCTCTACAACCACCTTTCAGGGAGTTGTAGACAGCAATAAGGTCTCCCCTCAGCCTTCTCTTCTCCAGACTAAACAGTCCCAGTTCCCTCAGCTGCTCCTCAGAAGACAGGTTCTCCAGGCCCCTCACCAGCTTGGTTGCCCTTTTCTGGACCTGCTCCAGCCCCTCAATGTCTCTTAAACTGTGGCACCCAAAACCGCACACAGCACTCAAGCTGCGGCCTCACCAGTGCCGAGTACAGGGGCATGATCACTTCCTTAATACAAAGTATACAGAAGAAACATCATCCACAATGATGCTGCCTTTTCCACAAATCTTATATTCTCACCATATGATCAATAGCCTCATTAAAAACACAACATCCTAATTTTCCTATCTAATTTTTTTTAGAATTCCACAACTGTAGAAAAAAGCATATGTTTGTTTTGCATTTCTATGCAACTTCAACTGGTTTGTATAGGAAGGTATTTTTTCCTATTTTATGACTGCA
The DNA here is from genome assembly GCA_013400335.1 of Eurystomus gularis. NCBI lineage: Eukaryota > Metazoa > Chordata > Aves > Coraciiformes > Coraciidae > Eurystomus > Eurystomus gularis. The sequence continues at coordinate 156,517 of VZZY01007301.1, read as the reverse complement.
CAAGTGAAGATTTAGAATCGCTTCGATTCCACCTCCTGTAGATAAGTCACTGAGTCCTACATGTACCCTTGTCAGCTTCTCCTCAGTCTTCTCATCACGAGCATAACAGCTGAGTCTTGGATTTTTTCAATAAATAAATTACCAAATACATTTTTAAACAGAAGAAAAATCAAATAATAACCCAAATAATAGAAAATTACATTTGTAAATTGACACAGGTGATCTTTTTACCTGTGTGGCATTGCATAAACGCTGCGTAAGAATCTTGTCTGAATTTTGCATAGAGTGGGAGAAGGTAAAGTATTGGCTATTTCTTATTCATTATTCTTCACACCAAAACAACAGATACCCAAAAAAGCTTAATTTTATGGTAGAATTTTTAAAAACGATTTTTAAGACTTGAAAAAAAATAATCTGCAATATTTCTAAAGGGGAGTTAAAAGTTGTGTAAGTTGAAATGCCTTTGGATTATTTGTGTCCCGTCATATATATATACATTTTGGTGTGAAAAAATAAGTAATTTTTACTAATGCTATTTATACATATGCTACTGCTTCAAAGTTCTAATTTTTATCAACACTTTAAGAAAAAAGCTCATGTAATTTCTTTAAATATTCATTTAAGTGTCACTTTATTTTCATTATTGAAGACTATAATTCTTTGTTTCTGCTTGAAATGACAAGCTGTAATATTTACAAAGTGTATTAAGAAGCAGTATATGGAAAAAAAAGGTCACTTTTTAAATTAATTCCATGGGCCATTAGGAAATAGCTCAAAACATAACATAAGAGTTAAACAGGGGAATCCCAATTTTTTTTATTTTCCCTAACTTGTAAAAACATTTGCTAGACTTTCATTTCACAGTTTTAAAATTCCACCGCAAACTGGAGGCTGTTTCAAGATAATTCTTTCCTCTGCTATTAGAAAACAGTATTTTAAAAGTTATACGTACATATTGTGAAGCCATCAACGTCCTGCATCTCAATATTTTAGCTAATAATAAATGTTTTTTCCATTCAAGAAAGCATAGCACAGAAACATCAAAGCCAGTTACGAACAGACACGCAGCCCAGTGCAGCAACAGACACATACTGACGTCCAAAGCACAATCTACCACACCACTGCTCCCAACCAACAAGCCAGTTTCTCCGACTAGGTAAGCACAGTCAGGTGCTCTTCCAGTATTAGTTCAGCCTGGTAATTTAGACATCACTAAACCATATTTCACATGTTAACGTAGCCTCAGCAGTGTCTTAAATTTCTTCAAGTGGATGGAACTTGCACAACCACATACAGTTTTAAAAAAGAAATATAAAAGCATGCATTTCTCTCAATAAGACACATGCACATGTCTTACGTTCATCTAACGCTTGTTCTTCAATCAGCACTGTGCAAAACTAGTGCCTCTCCCTCTAAGGCCAAGTTCCCTTTCTGTTACATACTGTTTAGAGGGCATACAGAATGTAGAGGCTAAAAGAAAGAAGTGGGTAAGGTCAAGACAAGTAAAAATGGCCTAAAGCACAGCAGACATCTATTTCCATTTACAGGTCCCACAGACTGATGTAGCTCTTGACAAAGAGTTCCCATGACTGCATACAGTCTGAGTGAAAAATAAGCAGGACCTTCAAAACTTGATGCTAGTAATTTGCCTGAAGCTGCTGCACTGGTTTTTAAGGTAAAGAAACTATCTTTAGCTGGCAGTAGGTTTCTTGTTGTTATTTTGTTTGCTGACAGGACTCTGTGAGGTCCTTAGAATGGGTGAAGTCCTGTGGGCCTTTCCCTAAAATGGTGTCTGTGCTTGGGCTAAGAGACAGGACAAGGACTAGGAGCTACTCTATGACCACCAGGTGCTAGGGGGAACTAAACTGACAAAATTCACTAACCACAACACCTTGTGGACTTCACAGCTGCAGCAAATTATTATTTTCTGTGATCGAGAAAGCACAGGTAAACCTTCGAAACGTTCACGTATTGGTGTATCAAAAAAAAGTGCTGTGGCAAAGCTAAATTCTCTTCTACAACGTGCCTAAGAAAAGAAGCTTGATTCCACCACTTTCAGGATCAATGCCCTCACCCCACCAGATTACGCATTCCATAAGTTTGCTGCCAGTGGAGGTCATGAACAGCAGGGAATCAAGTGGCCCAGTTCCAGTATTTGACTCTCATATTCATACCTCATCTCCTCTTCACAGTCTATGCAAGCAGTCACATCAGACTATCATTTCTATGCATTTTTTACACCAGAGGAGGAGAAAGGGCAGGAGGAAGACGTGAATTCAGCTTAATTATTAAAAGACAGACCATCTCTTGTCACTTGCAAGAATCTTACCTTCTGCAATATCTGATTTGGGTTTTATTCAACCTCCCACATTGTAGAACATGGAGGAGAGAAGCATAGAGAAGAACAAAACAGAACCATGCAACTGCATACTTGCAACCCAGAATTTATAGTTAACATATACAATGAAACATCAAATCCAAGATTTAGAAGCATTTGTACACAAGTAATACATGATAAGGAGTTTAGAATGAGGAGCTGGACTGAACAGACACTCCAGTATAATCACTGTTACACACATTGTTATGTTCTTATAAACAACTAAAATGATTAAGATGCATCTTCCCAAAACTCTCAATAAAAGCGTTACATGCAAAATGATTCTCCAAACACAAAACTCATTTTTGCTCCCTTCTTGCTTAGGATTAAAATCATACAGATGGGTTTTAACTCCGAAGAACTGTTACTTAAAGGCACGTTCAGTGTTTTATGAAACCTGGAAAAGAAAATTCTGTGCCTATTCCCCAAAGCCTGAGATCATACAATTCTAAAACAATGTGCTACGGTACGAGGCAACTCATGCAATGCGAACACCCAGAACACTTTTGTTACAGTATTGGTTATACAACAAACACTTGGAATGTACTGTACTTTATGGTATTTAACCCACAGGCTGTTTAGAAAGCCCTGTCACTAAGCATCAGCAGTAGTTAACATAAAGGGAGACTTTGTTCCAAAACCTACTTTCTCCATATAAATTTTCTTCTCACCTTTGATTCTGTCTATTTATGCCTCTTATGGACACAGAAGGAACATAGTATCCAGAACACGCTGTGCTACTTCAAACTCCTGTTCCTTTAAAATCACAGGCTATTGGGCAGCAGATCACACATGCCTCCATACTATTAATTATAAGCAAATACAATGTATACGTTTGTAAAGGGTCACCCACACTCTATCAGCTACAAATAGGACAAGGAATAATCATCAAAAAGGTCAGAGGGGCTGGCTGCTCTAAGAGCGTGTTTAACTAGCCTCTGAGCCCCTCCTATGTTAATAACCAAATAGGGAAAAGTCAAAGAGGAAATGAATAATGAATGTAGGGGTTAAAAGCCCTCCCCACAAGTCAGACTTTGTTACTGCATATACCGCTAGCTGCGGAATCCAGATGCAAAGCTTGGCTGTGTGAGCAGAACGTTGTTAAGCAATCCACCGTACACACAGTTAACGTTAAAGTACTGTCCTGAATTAGATGCTGCTGCTAAGTGCAGCCGTGAAGTTCAGCAAATAACACAAATTGCTCAATTTACTGCTGGCATCAAGTTATACTTTCAACAGTGCCTGGTAAACAGCTAAAAATATCACTCTGATGCATTCTTCTTCTCCTAGGCAATACGTTTTTTCGGTCCTGTCCTGGCAAAAGTAAGGTCTGTGTCATATCCTGTCGAAACACGAAAAAGCAGTAAAGCTGAATTTTGCTATTATAGTGAAGGCTGCAAGGGTTACGCCATTTTCTCCCCCATGTAAAAATAGCACACAGCATTTTTATTTTGTTGCAGCAGATCACCATTAAAAGAATAGTGATTTCCTTATCTGGTTCTAATGGCTGTCTTGTGGTGTATTTGACAAGGTGTAACAGGCCTCGTATTTGACGGAAGCACTCGCTCCTTTGTGTTTTCAAAAGGCATCTGTTGGCTGTGAGATTAACAAAACCACACCGAAGTCAGCAAAAACTCTTAGTTGTTGCTTCTGATTGTTAGCCAGGATTTGAAAGCTCAGACTTTTCCCCACTCCTCCACATGCAGGGAGAAGGTTTTTTTTAAAGACCCAGGTATTTAAAGCTACTTTGAAGTTGCATCCCACAGATTTCCAGAAGCATCTCCATATCAACCGCTAATCTGTTGTTTATAAGATGTTCTACAAAAAAAGTGAACAGATAGCATTAAATGGACACAGTATATGTTTGAGCCATCTTATGATGAAATAAAGTTGAAGGCCCAATAAAAAAAATGTTAGCTTCAACCAGTGGAGCTTCCATAAAGTCAGTTCCCTCAATTTTTTCCTCCTGTTTCTGTAATATCACTTCTAATTGTCTTCTGAGAGAATTAGATATAACTTGTAAAGAAGAATTATTTAATGTTTTCTATACAGCTCCAACAATGGCTCCATATAGCTTACTATCTTGTCTTCAACACAGGTCAGCAGAAGATACATAAAGAAACTGGACTGTTGGTTTAATGTGATTACCATTAAATCCTTTATACCCATTAAAACTGACAGTTAATGGCATAAATACAGAGCAAGTTTCTTATTATTTCACAGTCCTTCACCCTTACCAAGCTCCAGGAATGGGATTTTTTAAAAAGCAAATAAAAGTTCTACAGTATTGGCTGGAATTGCATTTAATCAGAAAGTCTGAAAATCAAAGTCTTCACCTATCATATGACAGCCTTCCAAAAATATGTAAGACTGGTTTTGGAACACTGAATATATACATTCCAGGTTAGTAGTTTTCAGAAGCAGTGTCATACAGTTCTTGGACAGAGAGGGAAAGCAAAATCCTGTGCTTTTTAATGGATGAGAATGTTTTCTTACTTCAGCTTCAATAGGACCAGACTCTCTCCTTACTTTTAATTTGTCCTGAGAAACATTGTTAGTGTATCAGAATCAGAGTAACAGATCAGGCTGGCTCATATTGTCCCCAAATACTACACGGTGACAAGACTTCATTAACTGTAAGAAATGATCTATAAAAACAAATTTATCACATTTCCCTAAAAAGCAATTCCAAAAATAAAGATTTTCAGCCAAAATATTTCAGCCCAAAGCACTTGTCCAGAATTTCAAATTCCCTGAAACAGGAGTTCTGAATAACTCTTCTGGCTGCTTACCAGCTTTCTATTTTATTTCGCACAGAAGTACCAACCAAAGGCAACAGGAAATAAAAAGTACGAAAAATTGGTCATATTTTCAGGACTACATTTATTCTAGAAATACACATCATCGAGAAATGAAAACATATCTTAAAGATCAGAGCAGTAAGGCAAAACCAAAAAGCTTCAGTTCTGAAGTCATCCAAATGCACCTACAATGAAAACATTTACCTGCTATTAGCTTTTGGAGGGTACTCTTATCTCCATTAACAGCAGCAGCGTGCACTTCAGATGCTAATGAGGAACCACTGAGAAGGCAGTTTGCTGAAATATTCATACTCTTTCAAGGTATTACCATAGGTCAGATCTGCACCACCAACATTTTTTGTAAGAACGCAGTTCTAGAAAAAAAAACAGTAAAATAGAATGAATTTTACTATGAGTCATTAAAATGACTGAAGCAATGCTAAAGAGAATGAAGTGTTCTGTCAGAAAATAAAGACTTTTCCTACGTCATGGATTAAATCTACTCCTAACCAAAATTCAGCCAGAAAAAGCTGGTTGGAGATATATACCTATACATATATATATATTATAGTTTAATTGCCTTCAACATAAATTTTAGTCAATAAGCTTTGCAGAAGTCTGCAGATAGGATAGTGTTTATGTACAAATCCAACCTACTGCTCTTCAGAGTGCTGCCCTGCATGCTTCAATTCAGTAACCAACAAAGTTTGTTACCAGGTATCAATGAGATGTACTCCTCCAGTACTTGATACTTGGTGGTGTTTTACCACAACGGTCTATGGACATACGCAGGACAAGGTTTATAAGCTCAAGTAGTATCTTTTTTTTTTTGACCAATTGGCGTAACTAAAATAATATCAGCTTTACAGATCACAAAAGTGTTCTTCAAACCTGAACAGAAGTGGGAAAATGTGTAAGAAAAGCCACAGTTAATTAGACCAGAAGCACAGCTCTAAATCCTGTTTCAAACTGGCCAATGGCAGAAGCCAAAAAAACCTGAGTGTGTATATATACATGTATGTATAGAAAATAATAACTGTATTAATGAATATGACTTTTCCCTGCTTCCAAATACTCCCCAACCTACAATTACTCGTTCAATCACTTCCTCAAGTGAAGTTAGTTTCTGTGTATTTAGTGCTCTGTAAATACTGATAATTTCTTTCAATTTATTTCTCTATTATTAACATGTCCCGTCTCCTCTTAAAATCATGCAAACTAAAGAGCATCCACAACATCCACTGACAAGGGGTTCCACACCACAACTAAACACTGTATGGACAAACTATTCACGTCCATCTATCTTGTTCTGGCTCTTGCCATCTGAGGGCCCCTAATCTTTGTACTGGAAGGTACAGTAAATAAATAATTCTTATCCACCAGTAATTATTCTACAGATATTTATCACACCCGGCCAAATCGTATCTTCCTCTAGCTGAGCAAATAACAGTTTACATAGCTGTTACCTAGGCAGCAGCTTTTCTGTATGTGTGATCATTTTTGGACCTTTTCACAGTTCTGTTCTAACACTTTTGAGATGGAAAGAAAACCCAAACAGTTACTCAAGATGTGGGCAAAACATGTATCAATGCAGTGGTGTAACAGCATTATCTTCTTTCTTCTCTATTTCCTTCCTAAATCACATGTACTACTACAGTTGCCTTCCTAGCCTCTTCTGAACCAGAACTGCTACCTCTGCTGAACCACCACTGCCTCAAGATCTTCATAACGATGAGCTCAGCTCCACACATCATTTCAGAAATTAAGAAGGGCCTACACACTTGAAAACTTGTGGATCTTCTCCAAAAGCATCAAACACTTCAGAAGTATGATAAGAATAGAAAGTAGAAGTTCACTTGGAATGGAAAACAAACTGAACTAAGTAAACAATAATCATAGAATCACTAAGGTTGGAAAAGACCTCTAAGATCATCGAGCCCAACTGTCAACTCAACACTACCATCACCAACAAACTATGTCCTTAAGTGCCCTGTCTACACGTTTTTTGAACACCTCCAGGGATGGTGACTCCATCGCTCCCCTGGGCAGCCCGTTCCAGGGCTTGACCACTCTTTCAGTAAAGAAACTTCTCCTGATATTCAATCTAAACCTCCCCTGGCACAACTTGAGGTTGTTTCCTCTTGTCCTATCACTTGTTACTTGGGAGAAGAGACCAACACCCACCTCTCTACAACCACCTTTCAGGGAGTTGTAGACAGCAATAAGGTCTCCCCTCAGCCTTCTCTTCTCCAGACTAAACAGCTCCAGTTCCCTCACCTGCTCCTCAGAAGACAGGTTCTCTAGACCCCTCACTGGCTTCGTTGCTCTTCTCTGTGAAACCAATCCAGCACCTCAATGTCTCACTTGAACTGCGGCATCCAAAACTGAGGCCTCAAGCTGCAGCCCCACCAGCACTGAGTACAGGGACATGATCCCTTCCCTACACAATTGTACAAACCAGAAAATAAAAACAGAGGCTGCATCACTGAGGCTGTCTACTGAATTCTAAAAAATTTTCACCTCCTCTTCTGTTTCAAGTTAATTTGAATACACTCCTTTGTCATGGCCCACATTTACATCACAGTGCACTTGGAAAACAGTAAGAGGAAGCTATTTTGTTTCAACTGTTATTTTCAATCATCTTTATCTGTTCTATAAATTTCTACACAGCATCTGTTGTTACTAAGATAACAGCTGATGCATACTTATCAACACTGGGGGAAAATGTTATTAAAATACCAGAAAAAAAAAACAAAAACAAAATCACTTTTACGTAAGATGAGATGAAAACTTCTACAGCAGATATTAAGCATAAAGTAATAAAAAAAAATTAAAATGAAATACAAGTCAGTACTCTAATATAATTGTAGATTCTTCTTTACAAGCTCCATGCTTTGTTGGAGAGATGATAAGAAAATTAATACAAGAAACTTCGCAGCAAATCAAATCCGCTCCTCCAAGAACATCTGCACAATTATGGCATCAGTTCATACCGCATCCCTAGAACAAGCACAAATGTGGAACCATGTGGTTGTGCAACCCTGGTCAACAACAGGTCCATACACTGCACCCACTGCACAGGAAAACACACGGGTGTCACTCAGACATTGTCTGAAGTATACCACATGATAACTGCAGTAAAGCTTTTAGCACACCAGCGTCCAAACTGCTGCTTCTCCTCCCTGTCCCCAGACAGCCGAGCACACACTATGCTGCTACTTAACAACGAACCACGTCACTGAACACTCCTTTCCTGAAGTCTCTCTGAGTTTTCATGAGCCATGAAAGTGAACTGACAAAAGTTAAGTTCCAATTTCAGACCATAAAAAAGACATTATTTGTGTGTATATGCGCGTGTATGTGTTTGTGTGTGTGGATGGCTGTTCTGAGCTCACAACACTGACAGGCCAAGTGATATTTGCAGGGTCACACATAAAGCCTAAGCCTGTCAGGCTTTCTTTGAAGCTGAACTGGGCTTGACTTGCAAAAAGCTGATGTAAAGGATTGTCGTTTAAACGGCGTTACGCCCTGTTTCACTCCTTGCATACACCAGTGTACGCACTGGAAACGCGAAGAGCACAAAATGCGGCTTTCCATGACCTTTTTGAGACAGGTCTGCAAAGGTTTCAAAGCATGTATATAGCGCAAGGTCCAAAGTTTTTTTCCGGAGGAGGATCAAGCGCTGCGTTTTAGGCGTTCTTCCTTTCCAGTATTTAAAACCCAGGAAGTGACAAAAAGCACAAATCTGCCGAAGCGTCAAGGAATAAAGCTGAGTGATGACGTTCTCCTGTCACCCTCTGATGGCGCTGAACTTTCCCAACCGTCCCGCAGCCGCTCTGCCCCTCACGCAGGGCCGCGTTCCCCCGCCCTCGCAACAGAAAGTTGCTTCCCCAGCTCTGAGGGGACGCAGACCCCGGGCCCGGCACCCCCTCAGCCCCCAGCAGCCAAAGCCGCTTCCCCGTCCCGGCGGCTGAAGGGCCAGGGCGGGACCCGGCGGCGCCACACGAGGGGCAGACAACTCTCGGCAGGCGCCCCGGGGCCGCCCACCCC
>VZZY01007301.1:117084-146440 GCA_013400335.1 Eurystomus gularis | reverse complement strand
CGGGCATTGGCCTGGCGGGCGACGGAGCCTCGTCGAGGCTCCTCGGCGGAGAAGGCCGGAGTCGCGCGGGGAGGGAGCGGGCCCAGGCCCGGGGCGCCTCGCAGCCCCTCGGGCCGTAGCGGGAGCTGCCTTGGCGGTGCCTCTCCAGAGCCCGTTTGTCGCCCGTATTTTAGGGCTGCCGCCCTTCAACTGAGGGGGTTGAACTGGTTCCCGTGCCCGAGCCAGGACGGGGCTGCTTGTGCGCCCTTTCCCTGAGCTCGCTTGCAGCGAAGTGACCCCGTCTGAGCTCAGGGGCCGAGGTTGGGAAAACTTCCCGAGCTGTCCTGCACCGTTGTCACATTTATCTGTAGTTGTCAGGATGCAGCGTTATTATTTTAGACGGGCATTACATGCATGACCTAAGTCGCCTTCTGGCTTCGCACACACAAACTCAATCACTGATGCGTGTGTTTTGTGGAGATAAGTTGTCCGTGTTCGATTTTTATCTTTTTTTTTTTTTTTAAAGCAGGGTGAAACAGTGATTCTTACTATTCCAGAATTGTATTGGGCCACATTCTGGGCCTTTCATAGCATAAGTGGCTTGCAGAGCTGAAAGGAACTTGTGTGAGTAAGTTTAATAGGATTTGGTCTTAAGGTACTAATGTGTGTAATCAATCTATTTTAAACACTTAGGAGAGATAATTGACCAGAAATTGAGTAATTGAAGGTAAAGGTAGACAGAGCTTTGGGAATCCAAAGGGAAGTATGTAGTAATATAGCTACTAATGAATGAATGAATAGAAATGTAAGGACAAATACTTACTAAACAGAACAAGCACTTGTTATCCCTTTAAAATGTGCACTTCTACCTGGATAAGCTCTAGTTAGAGTATTATAAACTTTCTGTAATTTCATGGTTAGTAAATATATGTGATTGGTAGAGATTGAAAAAACAGGTTAGAAATGTTTATTTATAGATGACTATTTATAGTGTGTTAGCTCACTAAAGGAGACACTAAACTGAATAACCGATTTTTTTCCAGTCATGTCTGTGCATTAAAACAAGAAGAATGTTGCTTATGCACTAAGTTGGTCATTACCATTGTTTTAAGTACAGACTCCAATCAGGAAAACCAAGGAGGGTGTACTGCTTTAAAATATCATTTCAGTGAGCAAGAACAAGCTTGAAAAAGTGAGCACAAGTTAATGAAAGCATTTTTCTTTATTCATGGTACACTTGATCAATGCAAATTTCATATGCATCAGCTAAGTCTATGTGTGCCAACTGTAAAATAGGAAGTAGCCAAGAGCTGAAATTTACCCATGTTTTATTGCAGTTTCTTTGTGTATGGGTCACTGAAGCCAATTTCTAATGTGATTAAAAAGAGCCATATACATAAAACTTCAAGAAGAATACAGGTTGGAGTTGGTTTTTTAAAAAAAATAAAATGTATGTTGTGTAATTCCTCTGTATTGTATCAGATATAGTCCTGTGTTGTAAGGTGCCTGGTTACATATTTGGATCAAGCCAATGAATTCTTCCTTTTATAGTAGATCTGTTAAGAGTTTTGCAAAAGTTGTCCTGAGCAGATTGGGAGTGGGAGGGATTCTTTTCCTTTAAAATAGCTGAAAAACTCCTCTACAAAGTAAGATATCTGATTTATTGTGGCATTCAGGGAATCTGGTAGGGTGTACCAGATTGGCTTTAAAGCTCTGGTAATTTTGTTGCTCTTGTTACCAATAGCCATAAATAATTAAGACCAGCACCATAACTGTGATCTTGGTTGGCAGGGTTTGGGAGAGTCCTCTGCTCTGCATCCGAAGGATGCACCATCCTAGCAGAGCCTCTTTGAGCTTGGCAGTTGGCTTATTTTGTGGATAAGTGAGCTTGTTAGTGTTGCATCAGTGATTCCTAGAATAGAATACAATGTTCTGTAGCAGCGAAAAAAGCTTACTAAGCTGGTCTTGCTCAGTAATAGCCATGAAGTTAAAAGAAACTACATTAAACCTCATGTGCTAGCATTGAACTGGGCTGCTGGGAGACGAAAAGGGGCTGGAGAGGGGATGGGGCAAGTACAGGCTGGCATGACCCATGCCTCTGTGGTCCTGGAGCCGAGTGGAAGGGTGAGCAGTGAACAGGGTGCAGAGGCTTGTGTGCAAGACTGGAGTAAGAGATGCACAGTAATGTCATGTGGCCCCTTGTAGATGAGGACGTTTCTTCCATGTTGGTGTATTGCTTAATACTGGGTGGGATAGATCTTTTAAGATGAATCCAAGAGAGCGGAATAAATGCTGACGGGACAGTGGCTCATCACGTTCTCCTCTGAGGCAAGGTGTGGTTCTTTGGCTTTGCTCTAACCGATCGTTCTGTATGTTTGCCTCCACTTGCAGATGTGTATGCTTTGCCTGTAAAGAAAATTCTAGAACAGGACACTGTTGCACACGCTTCTTCTGTATACGTATGAAAGACATTTCTTGTATTGCTCAGTACTTCACTGGGAGGCTCATGCGCAGTGTCCGTGAGGAACAGATGTGACAAGAGGAAACCACCAACTGATAGCGAGGGAAATCAAGGGGGAAGTTCTCTGTGTTTTTTGTATTAGTTTGGGGTTTTTTTTTTTTGTCTTTTCCCTCAAACAGCTGTAAAAGGATTTCCTAATTCTTGCACTTCAGTCTGTGGAGGTTTATTAGGTTTCAAAACACCAGTATGCTACCTGTACTTTGTAGCTTGTTTGGAAAGGTGCCATGGACAAACTGAGAATGCCTACTTAGTATATTTGGCAACAGCTTTGGAAGAGCTTATTTGTCCTCTCCTGGGCTGAGAATGTGAAATGTTGGAGTGTTCTGAGACTTAAAGCTTACCTAGTTTTCTAGTAAGTAGTAGTGTCTCTGCACTTGTGGTTATTATGGAAGCCTGCTGTATGTTTCATTTATGATCCAGTAGCCCCACTGTCTATGTATGCTCTTCCCTGTAAGTTAATGCACTTTATCATGGCCAGATAATATTTAGCCCTACAGCTGGTCTTAAACTATATTTTTTTCGTCTTTTTAGTGACGCTTTCAAAATACTATTCTTGTAACAATGCAGTTGCAGCTGTTAGGAGCAGTGACTTAGAAGAGGCGCTAGTCAATGAGCTTCTGAACTTCCTATTAAACTTTTAATGGGAAAAAATATTGTAGGGTAATATTTCTGTTTCTTGTTTGACTGCCACTACCCTTCATGTCTTGCTAATAAGACACCAAGTACCCAAGTAGTGAAAGTAAAATGAAATTAAATTGCCTTTTAATGTTAAGTGTTGTAGTAAGTTGCCTGAACAGAAGTTGAACTCTCTGTACATTTTATGTGCTCTTGCCTCTCTCTGCGTATTAGCAAACAAATTTTATAGTTACAAACCTGCTCAAAATGTAGTGTTCTGAAATTGAGCATTAGTCAAAGATTGTAGTTACAGGCAAATTTTAGGCCATTTGGCCGTATTCAATGAAAGGGGTTTCCTCCAAGAGTAGCATGGGAGTTCTGAGTTGCCCATTATCTGTCCTGACCTCTAAAGAGTGATATAGTAGTTAACTGAGGATCTTTCCGTACGTTGCGGTGGGATGAGTAGAGGAAGTTTAGACTCTTGCTATGAAGAATTGCATTCTTCTTGCTATGTCATGGGATGGGCAAGTTTCCCTCCTTAGCACTCCAAACAGGAAGAGAAGAGAAACTGAACTGGTTCTTCAAACAGAAGACTCGAACAAGGCTGGAAAATGTATAAATGAGTTATTGACAGTAGGGTGTCAGAGAATCTGTTGTTGGCAGCTGGAGAACTCTAGTGACACACTCCTTGATTTTCTGTCAATATCCTTACTGTTCTTTGTAATCTGCTTTGGGTTTTTTTGGCACGACAGCTTTCTTAAGCAAGAGGCTGTTCCTCCTACTGCTTTCTTGGGAAAGCAGAATTACCACTGGTTATTTTTATACATGCCCTGTAGTTAATCAAATCTCTTTCTTTTGAAAGACTTAAGGATTGTATGCTGCTGTTCAGGAAGACCAAGTGGTCACCTTGCAGGTTCTTTTGTAAGCCTCACTTGTATGGTTTCCAGATACTTTGTTTGCTTGAAGGGAGGGAGTTCTCACATGAAAAGCAAGTCTGCAAATACTCTGTAAATTTTATACCAGAGCTTCTTCAAAAGCTCTTACAGACAGTCTAGAGATACAATCAAGTAATGGGTGCTTCAGTAGTGGAGTAGTTTTGGATACATTAGCAATACCTCTTCCCTGGCCACTTTAGTTCTCTAGTGGTTTAGAGGAGGAACACAGGAATACTTGGAAATGTAAGCAGAAGCAATATTGGGTGTAGATGCCAGAGCCTAAGGAATGTTTTCTTCCAAAATTCTGAACTGGAGAGAGCTCCCCTGAGGAGTAGAGGAGTGCAGGTGCATTGTAGAGAATTAGGGAAGGAACTGAGGTCAGGTTTCCATGTGAGAGTTCTGCCGTTGCAGTTCTTTTGTCCCCAGCGTCTCTTCGTTCATCAGAAGCACACTAACCACTGGTAAAAACATATGTCATTTTCTTTTTCAAAACTGTTAGTAAACTGCTCACATAATCTAATTTAAAAAAATTAAAATTCATAACTGGGATTTTTAGAAGTTTTCTTAACTTTTTTAAAAATTTACTGACTCTCAGATGTTTCATTTTACATTCTTAAGGGTTATTCTGTAAAGCTGTTGCTGTACTCAACACCAACTCAGGATATTTTTTCCACTGCCAGTTGAGGATGCTGTATTTCTCCAGACCAGCTGCAGGACTCCTTCTATATTAAATTATGCTCTGGTGATTACAAAAAACACTTTACAAAAAGCAACAAGATATATTGCAAGAGAGTTCCATCATTTTTCCTTTTCTCCTTCTACTGAGCAACTGACTACCCTGATGATACACCTTTTAAAGCTCAGAGCCATTCATGCCATTAAAAATGTCCAAAGTTCCAGTACTGTGCCCTCCAGATAAGCACCTGCTACTTGCAGCCTCTTCTAGGAATGAACTAAACCTGGAAGCTCATTCACATGCAAGCACATACACCTTTAATCTGGGGTTGATCCACAAGCTCTGCTCTATGTGTAGCTGGCAGAAATAAATGTTATCTCATTAGCTGCAGTGGCACTAAGCAAAATGCAAAGTGTAATGATGGAAATAGTGAAAGCAGTGGGGACAGAGCTTCACATATGGTTACCTAAATGCAGGCGCTTTGTGCATATCTTCAGCAAATAACTGGTTCCCAAGTAATTGTATATGCAGCACAAGGTTTCTGGTAAAAACACTGAATCTCCTGTTCACCTGGTTTTATTGTAGTAAATGTTTGGGTTTCTTCCTTCCTCTCGTTTCTTGATCTACATTAGTTTGCTTTTAGCAAGAAAGCTTTGATGAGGAGGAGTATTGAGGGTCTCACTGTATTTACCTGGTAGGGTGAAATTGTAGAGTTTTGGTTTTTGATTGCTACTGGAAGTCTGATCATTTAAAATGGAAGGGACTTGTAAAGGTCATCTGGTCTCACTCCTTGCTTAATGCAAGACTAACTTAGATGAGGTTGCTCAGGGTTTTTCCCAGTTGAGATTTGAATAATCTCCAATGATGGAGGTTCTACAGCTTCTCTGGGCACCTGCTTTAGTGTATGGTCAACACCTTGTTGAAAGCTTTATCTGAAAAACCTCTTTGGAGCTGCAGCTTGTGTTTCTTGCCTCTTGTTCTATCACTGTGCATCTTTGAGAAGAGTCTGGCTCTGCCTTCTCTATAACCTCCAACTAGGTCGTGGGTAACAGCAGTAATAACTTCCTCTTAAGGCTGAACAAATAAAATTGTCTGAGCTTCTTGTATACCTTGTTCTCCAGCCACTAGTCATTTTGGTAGCCATCTGCTGGACTTCAGTCCTGTACGTTAATGTCTGTCTTGTAGATGCAATCCCGAAGCTGGACAGAATCCTTCAGATGTAGTCCCACAAGTGCCAAATGCAAGGGAAGAATAATTTCCCTTGGTCTGCTGGCTACGCTGTTGCTAACACAGCCCAGCAGGCAGTTGTCTTTGCTGCAAGGGGCATGCGCTAGCACTAGGTCAACTTGTCCCCCAAGACCTTTTCTGCAAAGCTGGTTTCGATTTGGTTGGCTCTCAGCCTGTTTAGGGTTATTCCAGCTGAGGTGCAGGGCTTTGCCTCTGAACTTCATGAGGTTTCTGTCAGGCCATTTCTCCAGTTGAGGTCTCTCTGCATAGCGGATCTCCCCTCTAGCACATGAGCTACTTCCCCCAGTTTGATATCCTCAGGAAGTCTGCCAAGGGGATACTCTGTTTTATCATTTGGGTCATTAGTAAAGATAAACCTTCTTACACCCAATATTCATCTGGAGAAACTCCATTAGAGACCAGTTGGACATGGTATCTCTGGTTACAGCCCTTTGAGCCCAGCAGTCCAGCTGCCATGTCACTCACTCATAGTTCACTTAGCTCGTATATCACCAATTTAAGTCTAAGGCTGCTTTGAGACTCTGTCTCAGAATCTTGCTAAAGTGAAGGCAAATTATGTCCAGTATTCTTCCGTCATTTACAGGGCTAGTGATCTAATTATGGAAAGCAGATTGATTTACTCTTTCTAAATCCATGCTGGATAGATGTGGCTTCTGGAAAGAAAATTTGTTTCCATAATCCTCCTGGGGACGCAGGAAAATACATTTTGCCTGGTTCTATGGCTCTGTGTATGTCCAACTTGCTTAAGAGCTTTCTAACTATGTCTTCCACTCATGTGGGTAATGTTTCTCGTCCCTAGTACTCTACTACTAGGCTCTGACCTCATCAGTAGAAAATGAGATGGTTTCCATGCCCTTGTTATGTCCCCTGCTAGCTGGGCAGCAGGCCTACAGTTTCTTTAGCCTTACTTTCGTTGCCAGCATACCTGTAGGAACATCCTTCTCTAGTTCCAACTCCTGCTGAGCTTGGGCTGTTCTCATTTCATCTTGCCTGCCAAGCAAAGTTTCTCTACACCTACCAAGTATTTATTTTCTTACCATACCTTCTGTCTACTCTTTTTTGTTGTTGTTAAAAACTCATACAGAAATTCTGTGTTAAACCATGCAGCTCTTCTGCCAGACCTGCTTTCTCTACAGTGGCGTGGATTATTTTTGTGCTTTGAAGAGATTGTCCTTGAAGATCGACTGGCTCTCGTGGGCCCTTTTGGCTTTCAGAGCCATGTGAAATTGAGTTAATTGAATTGTTGGTAAGACCCGAGTGTCTTCAGTTCTTGTCACTTCTACGTGACAAGAAGGGTTCTACGAGGTGTATTTTTCTATTAAAAAACAAGTGTCGTAGTAGATTGTAGATGGGAGTTGTCATGAGACTCAGTCATTGGTGAGCTGTAGCTGAAAGTTCCATCAGCAGTGGCAACAAAGCACTGGAAATCCCAATGACTTCTTTCCTGGAGGAAGTAGGTTACCATGTTTTCTGTGCTGGAGTCTCCCACCTGCTTCATTTTGGGACCAAAAATAAGGGTATGCTAATCCACAGGGAGACTTCAGGTGTGGGTTTGCTGCATTCCATTTCAAAGGAAGATACTTCTCCATGGTATCAATTTCTTTAATCATGGGAACTTTGCATCCTGAGTGGTGTTCATGACACAGGAACCTGAGCAGAAGGTAGAGCCCTAGAAATAGAGTATAGCAAATGACCTTGGCATATTTTTTGCAGCCAGCATGTCTCTTGTCTTGCCTGGCATCAGTGATTCTTGCCTGCTTTCCATGTGTGTTTCATTGAGGTGTGTCCAGAAAACCCCAAACTAGTCTGTGAGGATGTCAGGTGGTTTTGGTTTTGTATTTATAGATTTGTAAAGAGAAGTGAGGAGAAGAAAAGCCATCTAATATCTGTTGTAAGATAACTGGCAGTAAAGCTTATGTTTCATCTCCAAGTGGATTTGTGTGGCAACTGGGCATAAACATGGAGAGAGCTCCTTCATTCGGAACTCTACACGGAAGTATTTTGGAAGGCAAGGAATAGGTGCCTGTTCCAATGGTCGTGGAAAAGAAAACAACAGCTGTGATAGTGTTTTGCTGTTTCCCATAGCTGTCATGTTTATGAAGTGATGGTATAATTAACTTTCTCAAAAGCTTCACAAAGGGAAAGCTTTTCAGTGGTGTATCCACATTTGTAAGCCTAAGAAGTTTTTTATTCCTTCAGTCACTGTCTATCACTTCTCTCTTGTATAGTTTATTGAAATCCCTGTTCTTAAATGTTGCTGGAAACACTTTGCCCCTAAATTCATTGCCAGTCACAAAATTTACAAATTTTCATAAATGTGTGCATGAAAATTCTTGGTGTGTGGTTTGTTGTGGTTTTTGGGTTGGTTTGTTGTTTGTTTGTTTTTTTCTCACTCTTGAGTCAGTTCACTTGGGATTTTGGACAGAATGACTGAAAGACAAATTGGTTGCTTCACAAAGGTAATTAAGACAGTATGTGGTGCAGGGGTGAACAGTTAGGGGTTCTTTCCTACTAATGATCTGTTAATTAGTGAAGGGAGCCTAGAGAGTATGTGGGCCTCTCAGGAATTACCTTTGAATGACATTTAAAACTGCTTTGGTTAAGAAGGCATCATTACAGGGGAGAGAGGCCTTTTTAAAAAAAAAATAAATTGTTTTTACAGTCAACATAGGCCAGCAGAATTTTCTAACCCGGTTCAAATACGTACATACGGCATTACATAGCTATTAAATATTATTTTAAAATAAGCCGATACACAGCTGTGGTGCCTTTGCTGGGGACTTTGCTAACAGTTTTAGTTGCAGTCCTCACTCTTGAGAACAGTAAGCTACGTGGAGCTGGTAAACTGCAGAGCCAGCATGTCTGGTACTCGCTATCAATTCAAGCACTGCACTGTGTGAATGTATTAATATTATTTTTAGGACGAGTCTGAAATACTTGCTTGAATATTTTTGTGGGAGTCAGCGTGAAGCTGCCAGGGTTAATATTCCTTGGGGGAGGTAAACCAGTGATGGGGTGTCTCTGTATCGTGTTCTTTTGTGCATTTGCAAATATCTGTGGCATGTGTCCTGTCCTCTGCATTATTTACTCTTCTACTGTCCGGAGTTATCCAGGATAAACTGACTGTGTATGTACAGGCCCTTAGCAGCTGTTTAGGGTAGAAAGGAAATAGCTCTTATGGAGTCTGAAATTAGGTGCTCATTCCTCAAGCTCATGCAGCTGTGATCCCAAAGGTGAATTTTCTCTTCAGATTGAGGCAGCATTGCTTTAATCAGTGTTCTTCTGTAGAAGAAGCCAGTGGATTAATTGTGAAATGTTGGGGGCTTTTTTTCTCATTTAAAATGGGAGATTTTTCCAATGCCAACATGTCAATTAGAATGCAGCTGTAGAGTAGTATTTCTGTTACTGCTTCTTTGGAAAGATCTTATCCCTTATCTTCTCTTGTCACTTGAAGGTAGCAAATGAGAAATCGTAATCTAAAAAATGGAGGCAAAGTGTTTGTTAGAGACAAGCTAATGGATTGCTAGTGAGTTTTAATGTACTACGATTGATACTTTGCATGTGTAAATGGAAGTTTGTGGAGCGTACATCGTAAATTTGCCTGGAATGAAGAAAAGAAAATCGATGTAACATTAATTTAGATTGTTTTAAATGGATTTATTATAAAGTTCAGAGTTCTGATGTTAAGGGAATGGGAAGTTGAGGCAGCAAAACCCCATTTTATCTTAGAAAGTTTGTAATTTCAAAACTCTAAGGTGTTCTTCCTCATTTTGATTCCTCAGAACAAGAAGGAGGAGCAACAGCAACACAGGACTGAATCTCAAATGGTTTTAATTTAAATGCTTCACACACCATGGACGGCTGTGTCACCAAGTACTGTTGCTGTCTTTAAATAGTTACACAAAACCTTAACCTCCTGCTGAAATATTAGGAGGTAATCTGAGGAAATGTGGCGTCTCGGTCATGCTGAAGGAAGAAAAATAATTTGTAGCACAAGAAGAATCTTTTGCTCTTGGAAGCGTTGCTGCTAAAAGCTCTAGAGCTGCGGTTAGTAAGTGGAGGTGGCTGCACATGTCTTCATGTGTGGGTTCGTTCTGGCTGAGATTGCAGGGCGCAGCGTGACCGTGCAATGCTAAACCTGGAAGAAGGCAAGAATTTAACTGCTAATTGGCAGCCGGACATTTGCTGTTCTGTGTTGGGAGTGTTGCTGCATTTAGTCCTAGTCATCATTGCTTTCAACATTTAATAAGGATGAGCCAAATGAAGCTGGCTGTGCTGCTGTGCTTTCAAACTGGTACTTGTACTCAGAAGTACAAACA
The DNA here is from genome assembly GCA_013400335.1 of Eurystomus gularis. NCBI lineage: Eukaryota > Metazoa > Chordata > Aves > Coraciiformes > Coraciidae > Eurystomus > Eurystomus gularis. Next base: position 136,147 of record VZZY01007301.1, on the reverse strand, counting down.
GGCAGCGGCACTCATATGAACCGGACTATTGAAACAGCGTTACCAGAGGCTGCTTTGTCTACATGTCTTCCCTTAAGTTGTCTTTAAAGTCGCAGTTCAACTACTCAGTTTTGCTTCCTTTTGGGTGGACTGGGTGATGAGAATGACCCAAGCTGTATTTTTCACTTAAGTGTTTTGTTTGTCTAATTGTCACTTTTACTGCTGGTTTTTTAACCCAGGGCCTCAGCTGCAGGGTTTAAAGCAGTGGGGATCCTGGAGCCACAGCACAGGGTTGTGACACTTCATCTTTAACTGCTGATAAGAATGTGGAATGCAGATTTCTCCAAGGCTGCACTTCCTGTTTTATCTAAATTGCTTCTTGGGTATTTCTGTCATGGAATGCTAGTTTATACGTGTTTATGACAGCCCATTGAGCAGTCGGTTTCAAGTAATTCATACCTACTTTTAAAACAAGTTCCAGCCTGAAAGGTAAAACTGAACAGGCTTGTCTTTGCTTGAAGTTCCCGCCTTTCTCGATACCACAGAGAGATAGAGAACTTGATGTTTTGGAGCAGAGGAGTGAAAATGTATTTAGTATTGCAAATGGATTTATGGTTAATAAAATGATAAGCAAATAAAAGTGAGTAGGTGTTGAAGTTGAGCATTTTGCTTGAAATGAGTTTATTTTTGCCTTGTTAAGCAATCAAATTATGTCTCCAAATTTACCAAAATATAAATTACATGTTATTTTTAAACCAGTAGGTAGCAAGTATGGAAAATTCAGTTATCCACTTACCCATTCAATCCTTCAGATTATTCTAAGGTAGCAAACATTCACATGACATAGGAAATACTGTTTCTGCTGAAAACACTATGCTACTTTTGGTTTCTTCCTCTTAAGACTATGCTTTGAAGGAGAGATCCTGAATTCTGTGGACATTCTTTCCACAGAATACCAGAAAGGTTTTGGTTTCATTTTAATATCTACTTTCATTGCTAGTCTCAGAATGAACAAAACTTGTACCTTATTGTAAAAAAAAAAAAAAATCATTTCTTGTTGTGCGGTGGGTCCTGCATGTAAATACTAGAATAGAGGACACAGGAAAGACTGTAGAAGATCATGATGAGTAACAGGATAGTATGTTGCTTTCCATACTGATCCCTGCGGCTCTCAAAACACAATTCCTACTAAGCCTGGGACTTCCTAGTAAGACCCAACTCTTTATATGAAATAACTCAACAATTTCTTCTCTATTTCTATGCATCAAAATTTCCACGATATTTTTAGTGCAAAAATGGCTTTAACTTCTCTTAAAACACAGAGAAGTTAGTACTGAGAAGTGATTTGCATTTCAAGGTTATGTATGTGGTCTGTGGCATGAGGCATGGATTTACAAGTACAATTTTTAAACTCTCTACAGTGAATGTGTTTGACGTGTAATAGCTATGGCCAAAATACAGAACAGGCCTTTTTCCTTGACTTAGTGAAAAGGAGCAGCAAACTATTCTGTTCTGATAGCCTTATCAAAGTCTTGACAAGACTGAGCTGCCCTTTATTTTGTACTGCGGGGTCACAGCTTTAACATAAAAGTTCAGAAGCTTCAGGATGCTGGCTTTAATGTACAGCAGCAGCTGCTTAACTTGCACTAAGAGTTCTGGAGACTGCATTTGTATTTTACTTGCTTTATTCCTTCTTGAAGCTGAATAACCTTGTGTTGTTGCCAGACAATCAGAGCAGTTGGTAGATATGTAAAAGAAAGAAAGAGTTATCAGAAAATAAGTTTGTGTTGGTTTTTTTCCTAACAAGCTGCACAAATTATACCTTTTTTTAGGGAATTCTAGTTTCTTGTGTAAGAGAAGAAGCTTGGTAAATAAATATCTAAGAACTCAGAGTTTTCAGTAGTTTCCTGGGGAGCTGAATTATCAGTTTGAAAGCTATGAAATAGGCTTTAAGGTAGGCTCATATTTCTGAGGATGTGGAGCACTCTGAACATTGTTCATGAGGTAATTCAGTTGTTCAGACACCACTTTACATCTTCTGTAGGTATATGGACTGTCTTGCCTCTGAGTGGTTGTTAAAGACAAGGAAAACAGGGTCTTATAGCCCTGGCTGGAGATTACCCTTGGCCTGGAAGGAAAAGGGCAATAACTGAAAATTAGAAATAGGTAAACTGAAAATAAATTACAGGTCTTATCTCTGTGACATTTTTTTAGTCATGCCTTGTGTCATTTTTTCGAGCCCTGACTTAAACGTTTCTATAAAAGACAATGATCCATAGGCTTGTGCCCAGAGACTTAAGCTTTAAAATGATGTTTGGGTGTGTGATTCTGCTGCTAACAGCTTTGTGGAAAAAATGCAGTGCATTGAACTGCGCGTTGTGGTAATAAGGTTTAATTTTCATCTCTGCAATGGACTTCTTGAATGAGCATCTTGAGTCTTCTAATAATAGTTCACCAGCTCTTGAGAGGTTGACTTACCCATTTTTCTGGGAACTTTCAGAGCTGTGGTAACAAGCTATTGAGATATCTCTGTGCCTGGGAATCACTCCCAGTTGTACATTGCAGTCCTGCAACTCCTTAGCTTGTCAGTTATAGCAACCATTAGCTGTGAGGTTTTTCCTGATTTGGAGTGTCAAATCCATATAATTGGAATTTCAAAGGTGCTGTTATAAATTGTGAATGGTTGAGGTGAATTTTGTTTTCAACGTTTTTATTGGAAAAAAATTCTTTGAGATTAATATAATAGACGTACCTACACCGAGTATTCCTGTCAGATGCTTAAAATGGGAGTAGATGGCAAGATATGTGGAAGAAAAAAAATTGTGCTGCCTATTTCATATGGTGCTTATTTATACTGATTTAGCCAAATGGTGCTATAAAATGGAACTAAAGACGTTTATTTTTTAATATATATATTATCTATATTTCAGTTTGGTTAGATTTTATCCCAGTTCTCATGGAAGTTTGTAACTGCAATCCTGAAATCTATTTTCAATAGCTTCCTTTGAGTGGTTTAAGTTTAAGACGTGTGTGGTGAACCGACCACATGATTTTTTCTGCCTTATTAAAACAGTGAGCAAAAAACTCAATTTCCCATAAATCTATTCGGCATAAATCCTCCAGGAAACCGGAACCGAGATAACGCCAGCCATAAATATCGAAAAAGAAAACAAACTTTCTCTTTTCCGCCTCACTGCACAAAGGGAGCACATCGCTCCTGCTGAGTGCAACCCCCCCCCTCCCTCCGCCACTGCCGGAGAGGAGCGAGGAGGAGGGGGGGGAAACTGAACTGAGCTGTCAGCGCAGCCCCCTGAAGAAACTAAGCAGTTAGAAAGAAGGAAGCAGCTGCCGCGGAGAGCCGCCGGACAGAACTGCTGACTCCCACTGCTCTAGGAATCCGGGGGAGAGAAAGAAGCCGTGAGCTGCCGCCGGCCGTAAGGTGCGCAATCGTTGCCACTGCCGTGAGCCGCCGCCACGAGCCAAAACTGAAAGAATCCAGAAAAAAAGCTGCAAGCTGCAGCAAGAAGAAGAAATTGCAACAAGAGGCCATTGGAAGCCGCGTGCTACAGAAAGCCACGCCGCAGAAGGCCACGTTGCCAGAAAAAGTTGCTCCAAGCTGGGAGCACCATATTGAAGAAGAAGTGGTGCCGAAGAAACTGCACCGAAAGCTGCACTGCCAGAAAAGACGTGCTGCCAGGAAAAGCCACTCCAAGCTGCAAGAGAAGGAGAGAGAGAAAAGCTACAAGCTGCTGACGTCACTGGAAACAGTCCAGGTCTGCCGGTCGGACATCGTCGCCGTTCCACGGAGACCATCACCAAACGCCGAAAGGACACATGCACGCACACACACGCACCATCCACACATACAGGTCGTATCTTGACATAATTAAGTCCTTATTTGCCCTTATCTCTCGGTGGGTGAGAGAGGGAGTGAATGGGTGGGCGTGGTGTTCTTTAATATTGTAATATTTCCATAGAGTAAATAAGGTTTTATTTGAATATATTTAGTAATAAACTTGTTAGATACTCTTTCGGTCTCCGTGTCTGCTTGCGAGCTTGGTGGAGAGATGTCCCAATTTACCCTCAACCCTTCTCCCTTTGGGAGGTGGTCGGACCTCTGCGCTCCCGACCGCGACAACATGGCTCTTGAGAGAAAAATAATAGCAGAAGAATTTTTTGGTACCAGTTTAAAAATAGCTCTGAAAATTTAAATATAGCTCAGAAGTGATCCTTAGTGTTTTGAACTAATACAGTTTTGTCCCATACTTGTATAATGAAAGTAGCTTGCATTACTAATAAAGACCCTGCTTAATCAACAGGGGTGGCAGCGGTTAGTCTAAATTATGAAAATGTTCAGGCACATTCTGGAATCAAGTGGTGACAAGAGTTGAACTGTGCTAACTGAGAGGGTGAATGATGTTGGGATTTTTATTTTTCCCCACCGTTCTCTATTTACTGTTATCTTTCTCTGCTCTGAACTTCGTGGTTCATTATAGGGCTTCTGGGAACACCGCCAGCGAGATGCTCCTGATTGATGGTTCTGAAGCCAAACTTCAGGGGCTCTCACAGTGTCTGTCAGCTTCGGTGTTGCTGTCTCCTGGGATTGCTTTCAATTCCTATCATCCTATGGCAGGCTGTAAACCCATCTGCTTCCTGTTGTCCAGGAGTTTAATGCAGACCTCAGAGCAGCAGCTGATTAGCAGCATGCATAAAGAAAAAGCTACTCAGGGACTCAAAGTCAGCCACAGAGTCCTGTGGGGCTAGGACTTCAGGTGGTAACTTCGACATGTCAATCTGGATTAGATGCAGGCTAGAGCTGGTTGCCGAACATAAAATGATTTTTGTGGTAGAGGAGAAAGATGGTTTAGTTGCGTGCCTTTAGGATTTCCCGGTAGGGAGAAAAGGTAAATGGGAAGTTTAGCAAGTGAAAATGAAGGCTGTTCTTGTTGACTGCCTTGCAGGTGTCATACTAATTAGAAATCATAATGCTCCGAGAAGAGATTTTCTGTATTCTTCAGATAGTTTGCTTTGGACCTCTGTTTCATTGTGTGAATTAAAAAATAAAGACGTGAAGAACTAAAATGCAACAGACCTGTTGGTTTTTTTTTTTTTCTTTTCTTGTAGTTTTAAGACTGTGCGCAGTTAAGCTGTTAAACTTCTGCAAGAAAGCAGCGTGCAAAGTATGGTAAACTTGGAAAAGAAATACCACAAAACCTATAGGCCCGTCTCTTCTGTCCAGTTAGCAATTAAAGAACTATCAGCACTAACTGGTAGGAGTAAAAGGTTGATAAAAGCTTGACCTAAATCTCTTGAGTAACCGGTGGGCTTTATTAATCGGATGTGTGGAGTGGTCATTGAAAGGCAACGCTGTCAGGAGGAGACGGGTTGAAACTGAGCGTGCTTTTATTTCCGTTTTGGAAAAGGGACATGAAGCCTGGCAGAGGTCTGCTGTTGGGGGTGTATGGAACAGGTTTTGTCCAGGCATTTTGTTTTGTGTAAGGCTGCCTGTGGAGCCTTGTGCCACATGTCGGAGGAGGATAATGTTGTCTTTCAGGCGATGCTTTGAGATCTTTCATCAGAAAAAATCAGAATAAATTCCAACTAATCTGTAGTTACTCCTCAGAAGCGACTGGTACTGGCTCCTAGCAGAAGTGGCCAAATTTGCTAATTTCGAGGGTCAAAACTGGATCAGATATACTGGGATTTCTGTACTAATTAAACTTCCCAGTAAAAACATGAGCAGTGTTATCATGAGAAACTTCCAGGAAACTGAGCTGATATATTCCTGCTTTATTCGACAGTGTTTCTGAGGACCAGAAGAGTAAAAATACATGTGCCATCTCCTCCTTTTCCCTTCCCCTACATGAGCTAAATTTTATCTTTGTGCATATATTGTTTAATTCCTGATTTTTTTTTCCCCTAAGCAATACATTCTATAAATGTATAAAGCTTTCTGCATTAATTTTAGTCTATAGTTGCTTTGTCGTTTTTCTATGTTTTAGATGATTGAGTAGATTATAAACATGCTTATTCTACTGAGTGCGAAACTGTGCAAGTTAGATATTAAAATACTAAAAATATAAAATAATCTATAAAATAATCAAATATTAAACTATGTCTTTATATTTTTGAAATCTTTTCCTTTCATAAGAAGTCAGTGTGTTTTTCGGAACATGTGTTCAATACCTGTTTTGTAGAGTGTGTAGCTGACATTCAAAAATGATTTCCTCAAAAATGTCTTGTTTTCTGCCTGCGGGTATCAAGTACAGGCCTCATGAAATGTCAGAAAATATTCTCAAAACAGTGTAGCTTCTTAGCAACTTGAATAAGAATTTGTATTGCTTCATGTTAAATATTAATACTAGTAATATCATAAACCCCCTTGCATGTCATGGGACAGCAAGATTACTGGGTCACAAGGATGTGTTTTCTTCCTTAAAGGCATTATACCTCTAGAAAAGCTTCCGCTGAAGTGAGTCTTGCATATTTATTGGCATTTCTTCAAGGTGTGCTTTTTTCCCTTGAGTCTATCTACCTGTTGTGAAGGTTTTGGCACCCACGGTTATTTAGTCAATATAAAATGTTTAAGAATGTGACTATGAATATATTTTGACAAAATAGACATTTTCATACTTCTAGTGGAAAAATATTTCTGCTCTTTCAGGTTTTGTACAACTTTTGGGGGAAGGTATTCTTAGTCTCAGTATTTTTCCACTACTGTTTAATATAAAGGAGCAGTAGGCTATACAGCTTAATTTCATTTTCACCTTAAATATATGAAGATGTTTGAGGCTTTTGTTTCAGTACGTGCAGCTTGCACCACGTTTTTTCCATTATAAGAGTTAAGATAGCAATCAAATTTTATTCATGCCGTAAAGAAGTATTAGTTTTAATTTGCTTTTTCTGCACATAACACAGCCTAGTAGAGGGTTTTATTGTAAGCCCTGCGCTTTGCTTTTGCAGTTCAATATTTGCATTGCAAGTTAAGCTGTATTCTAGCAATCTACAAATGCAGCTACAGTTCCTGATCTATTTAAGTATTTCTACTGACTAACATAGCTTATTTCCCAATTGCAAATACTGTCCTTACCTACGTTATGTTTACTTTGTGTCATTTGTCCTATTAGATAAGATTTGTGTTGGTGCTGTGAAAAGGCCAGGTGGGTTTAAGAAATTCCTATCTTGCCCATTTGGTACGTTTAGACACTACAAACTGCTCAGCTCCTGCAAAAATAGTTTCACCAGGAGCTGCTGCGGAAATTCTTTCTGAGCATGAATGCTGATGCTGAGCTGTGTGCAGCAGCTAAAAAGTTCCTGCTTTCTAGTGGCTTGTGTGGATTTTCTGCGCAAACAAACATTGTCCAAGATGGTAAGCAGGATAATAAGTAACTCTGTGGTCTTCAGGGGTACTATCAGAGGTTCTTGAGGCATTGCAGGGCAGCTGAAGCTTTATTCAGTTTGCAAAATTGCCTGTGGTAGGATTGGATGGTGGGCAACTAAATTAATGGCGTTATTCTGTGGTTGATTGCCTAGAGCAATATTCCACTGTTATTGTTAATAACAGCTACTGCTTCAATTATACACAAATTACCTCTAATCTAACACTTGGAACAAACCATGATGCGTGTACAAGCAAAAACTCTGCCAGCTCATTCACACTCTTAACTGACCCATTACTACAATTCTAACTACTACTGCCAGCACCTCCCGGTAGTAAGACCAGGGAAGTTGTCATCCTACGCACCACCCGTGGGGTGATGGGGAGGTATCTGCACTGATGGTTGCCAGCAGCTCTCACTCACCTGCAGGTCATCAGACCCATGTGGACCAGGGTCCATATATGCAGCTTCTCTGCAAAGGCTGAAGGCAGAGTCCTCTCTTCTTGCTGCTCAGCAGTCAGCAGCACCAGCATCTTCAGAGGGACTTCCCCAATACTGGCCTGCCGCAACTTGTGCATCGCACAGTTTGCTTAATCAGTTATTTTTTTGGCAGACCACGTTGTGCTGTTAGTTTTGTTTCTCTACAAATCACCTTAAAGCCACAGTTGAGGTGTTTGTGTCAGGCAGTCTAAGTGCCACCAGAAGGCCATGCAAACTGTCGCAGACCTTACACTTGTATCTAAGCTTAGCGTCTTGTCCCATTACCAAGAGAGCAGCACAGGTACATGTCTCGTATTGCAAGAGCTGGTGTGTTTTCAGCCTGTAGTGGGAGATGGAGTGTGTGCGCTACCCAACAGCCTCCATAGGAAATACGAAAGGATCGGCATCCTTGCCGAAAAGTGCTTAGTGATCCATAGATCCGAAAGAATTGAAATGTCGGTGCAAATCTCACCTGCTGCCCTTTACAGTGATAGTTTGAGACCTGTTGACAGGATCTGGCTGTAAAAGTTTCCCACAATTTTTGAAGCCGATCTTGCTGAATGCAGGCATCCAGTCATCCATTTTGGCTTTTCTTTTTTTTTTCAGGCCAGTATTTGATATACACTTGCAACAAACGTTAGAAAACTTAATGTTTGACTCTGGATTATTTTTGATAAATTGTAAACTGTGTCAAAGGCAGTTGTGCCCCGGAGGATTGCTGCTTGTGGTCATGGTTCTAGTATAGATCCAGGATAGACCTCAGGCTCTTCCATAAACACAGGGACCCTCGGGTCACTGGATCCTTGAATCCAGCTGCTCTGTGTGACATTATTTGAATGATCTTTATGTTTACTTCTAAGTTTTTTCTGTGGTGTCATTTGTCAGCTCTGCCTCTCTAGCCATAAGCAGATTTTCTTTGCAGCTGCAATGAAGTGAACAGTCTCCAGGAACATCCATAGTGTATGTGTCCCCTGCCAACGTATCTCAGTGCGAGGACTTCAGGTATCATTGTGAATCTTAGGTCTCTGCCTGGCTCCTTGACCTGTGCATTCCTGTCAGTTCTCAGCTGAAAACCTTCTTTTAACCTTCCTGCCATCTCTGTCAGTTGAAGAACCATAGATTCATGAGAAACATGAGCCTGGAAGGCATCTCAGCAGACCATCTGTTCCAAGCCCTGGCCATGCTTAGAGAAGTGGTGATTTTCTGACCAGGTTACTCGGGATGGGAACACTCACATCCCAGACTGGAATCTGTATTGTCCTGCTCAAATCCTTAACGTTAATCTCTCTCAAAGTTGTGCCTCACTGATCTCTCTCACCTGGGCTAGAGCAGCAACTCTACCTCCTTTTTCTCCGCCGTGTTCTGAGATGGAAGAACTGAGTCTGTTGCAGGGAGGGCTGTGCCATAACACTGCCTGCTGCAGGGATAGTTGTGTTAAGAATAATACACGTATTGTTTTGGAACTGAGTGATCCGGCTGACGCGATTGATATCGGAGATGCTGATCAGGTGCTGGGACTGAAGCAGCATCAAGAAAAAAAATAGCGGATAAAAGGCTATAGCTAGTTGAGTTAGATACACTGAAACTGTTCCCTAAAACAGCAGTAAAAAGGGAGGCAATTGCAAGTTTTACCTAATGAGAAACTTTTTAGCCAGACAAGCCCTGTAAGTGACAGAAGGAATTTACCTGTCGCTGGGTGAAACCTGCGTGCCTACGCGCTTCTGGGCTGTGTGGGATTGTTGGTTGGCTAAAATGGGGTTTCATTTCTTTCTTCAGAGTGAATTTATCAATATGTTATTCTTAAAGGTATGATATTTACCTGTAACATTTCTGCCAACATAATCATATGAAGACACGGCCAGTTTTGCTTTAAATGTGGGAGTATGTTACATCTCTAAACAATGTTTATTTGTGTATTTGTAGTACTGCTGTCATCCGAAATGCCTTGACTGAATTACAATTCTTTTACTGTTCTTCTCCAGCTTTGAACTGCAACATTTCAAATCACAGACATGTTACGACTTCATTGCTGAAATTTTACATACCTTTCCGGTTTGCTTTCTCTTTTTAGGTGTCTTGGCTTTTTAATCCAACACGAAGTGAAATAACAAGTCTAGATAGTGGAAATATAGATGACATTTTAAGTGAGTACTTTGAGGTCTTTTTTTTTTTTTCCTTTGTGTATCTACAGTCCCTTACCTGTGTGAGTCTTGCAATGTTATTAAATGAATCCACATACTTTAGCTTTTAATATATCAATTGCAATCAGTATACGAGTGTTAAATGCCTATGATCAAAATTAGCTGTCTGAACCAATGTATCACCCAACAAATTATTTCATTGTAATTTCAACAAGGATTTGAAGTGTCTACCCGGTATCTTGTTTGCAGACGGGAATGCCTGGGGACATAACTAAAACCTGTCAAGAAAACATTTTAAAAGTTCCCCAGAAAATAGCAGCAACTGAAACCCATGGTGATAGGCCTTCAGTGTCTTGCTTGTTCAGCTCTGCTTTTCCTCAGGCTAAGCTTTGTCCTGACTCTGGTGGCTCGTAGAAAGGAGACCCATCAATTAAACAGGTGTTTGTGTGCTAACGTTTCTGCTTTATAAAGCTGCGGCTGATATTCTATAATTCCAGTATTTATTTCAAGGTTTTTTCAATGTTTGGGCCACTGCTACTAGTAAAAATCAATTTACAGCGTGGTACTTACATGGTACAAAAGTCACAATTTATCTTTGGGCAGAAGATTTATCCTTCTAGTTTTGATACATTGTCCTTTTTTTTTTTTTTTTTCCTTCTTTTTGGTATGTGAAAAACAATGTATAGGAGCATTATTTCGCTACCCTATCATATATATCCCTTAGTTTTGCATATGTTTGAGTGTCCCTTAGCATTTTTCTTTTATGGGGAACTGCAGATCTCTCTGCTACCTTTTGCCTTATATCCAGCATCTTAGCAAATAAGGCAGGTAAGGACTGACCAGAGCGAGTTGCCCAGGCAGGCAGCATGTTAGTCATTCTTCTAATGCAACAAGTTGATATTTCAGCTTTTAACTGGTTTTTTAACACTTAAGAATGACATAGATAATGCTGAAAAGATATGTTAGAGTACAACTTGTGGCTTTGAGTGCCTTAATTTTAAATCTAGAGTTATGTTTTGTCTACTGTGTCAGTTAATTATGTCTTTTGTCTGAATACCTTAAGGATTGACATTTTTATCGTCTAATATATAAATGAAACCAGTAAAATACTTGACCGAAGGCCTCTTTCATCATTTTCCCATTTGATGTAGACTATATTTTAGGTAAGATTTATCCTAGCAGTTTTCTAGCAATCAGACTAATCTTTATGCTGGATAATCTAGAAATACTTGCTCTTATAGTTTTGTGTGTATTTTTATAATCTCAGATAAAAGCATTAAGAAGTTTACTTCACAGTATGACACTGAGTTTTTTCTTTTTCTTCTCAGACAATGCAGATGTTGCTTTAGTTAATTTTTATGCTGATTGGTAAGTTATACAAGTTTTCTATGTTTAAACTTCTGTCTTTTGAAAAGGTGTCATGTTTGGCTATAGTTTTCTAATTGAAAATACAGTATATGTTGTTTTCTAGTACCTTCCTGCTTGTCTTTATGTTCTGATTACTTCCCCTCCTGCTGTTCTGCCACCTTCTGGGTTTTTTTAGGGCCCCTGTCAGAGAAGAAGGGCTTCTATAGTAGTACGGAATAACATGCTATGTAATGGAATTTTAAAATTTGTTTTTCCTCCTCTTAGCAGGACAGGTTTCATGAACTTTAACATAGGATAGTCCAAATTATTCCATTTTTCCTCTTTCTTCTGTTTCGGTCATATGCATGTGTGCTGGAAAGAAAAAGGCTTGAAATTACACTAAAAATCAACTCCTCCTCAAATCTGAAAGACCTTCCAAGTGGAGAACTGGAGAAATTTATAGTTAAGGGATGAAATCTGAGCAACTGGAAAAGGAAGGAATTTAGGGCTGGATTGGTTAGACATTGTGAAAGACATATCTAGAAGGAACTGTTTGCTTTAAAAAAAAAAAACAAACTTGCACACAAAATTAGCATTAGAATTAACTAAAGCACTTATCTTTTATTGTGTAAGAAGTAAGTTTAAATGTTCTGTTCTGCTGCACCATTAATAGTTTTAAAAGTATCTAGCAAGGAAGAAATAGGAAAAGTATTCAGAGAAAATAAAATGTAATATGCAAATTAATAAAGAAAATGAGTTTAGAAAAATAAATCCTTTTCTGTCTTCCTTGGTTAAAGTAATCATGGGTGTGAATAGCTTTGTAATGTAAAGCAATGTATAAACTGAAGTACTACACTTCAGCTATTCCTATCGCTGCTGTTTTGCTTTGTGAGCATAAAACTTTGTCCTTCAGAAACAAAGGTCGTGCAGGTGATGGGACTTGTGATTCCTTTCACCTCTTTCACATCTCACTGCATGTCTAAGTCTGTAGGTTTGTATGGCCCAGAGCTTTACGTGAAAAATTTACACTTTGTCTTTACTGATAATTCATTGGACCGGCACCAGGCTAATGTAAATTGTTTTTAAAAGTCATTTCGAAAAATTCATACCTAGTCCTTTCATATAGAATAATATATCTCAATAAAGATGTTCTTAATGTCTTCATTTCAACTTTCCATTAAAGTAGACATTATTATACCAATTTAAATCAGTTTAATAACCTTTGTATATACCCCTGTCATTTTAGAGACAATCTTTATGTTCAGTTAGTGTGCATTTGTTCACTTGCTACCACAGGCTAAATTGATACCAGGAACATTTGTATCAATAGAATTTTTCTTGACAGAGATTGCATTCATTTACCAAGTACGCTATTTGAAATGGCTTTCTTTATAATGATAATACAACTGAGTAACTAGTAAGTAAGCAACTAAGTCTAATCTCTTATCTATTCTGTATGGGAAATTATGCTATAAAGGCTGTCTTTTAAAATCAGTAAATAAATGAAACTTTTAAGATGGTTATTTTCAGTTTGTGATCTGCAGATACCTGGTGGATCCTGGACTATTTCAGAAGATTTTGTTAAAGCTAGCCAAGGAAAGCAAACTTATGGAGAGCAAATTTAATGCTCTGAAATTTAGGGTCTGTGTTGCCCTTGAAAAAATCATTTTTGGATTTTGTAAAAGACAAACTGCAGGAGGCTAAAAATCCATGTTCTTATACTTCTGTTGTAAAGGGAAGATACCAATATTTTAAAACTTGATACAGCAAGGTAACAAACGTCCTGCTTTAGGACGTTATTAGCACAGCTTTCTGCACATCCCCACATTACCAAATTCTCTGTAGAACAGCTGTGCTTTAAAGATTGACGTACGCTTGCAAGTTGACTCACATTATAGTAGGCCATTACTTTAAAACATTACAGCCTTAATTATTATCATTACATGCAGGCTTTCAGTAATAACCCTCCAACATAGCTACTGCCAGCCTGTGATGTAATGTGACCTTTGAATGAGAACGGATCTGTTTTGCTGATACTCTACTGGAAGGCTGGAGCAGAATGAGGGACAGAAAGTCACATGGAACATATAAATGCTACATAAACATGTAGCATACAGCTGTGCTGCCTGGAGTCTGCTTGCTTTCAGAAAATGGCCTTAAGCCCTGTTTGTATTTTGAGAGCAAAACTTGCCTCTTAACTTGAATGTTTGCTGTTGTAGACGTAAGAGCATCCCCAGGCAATCAACGTGAGCTTTAAGCAGGGCCTTAGTGCAGGCTGTTCTATTGCACATCTGCTCTGTGAGGTCTTATCCTAATTTCTACAGTGCCCTTATACATCTTCAAATTAAAATTCTGCCATTCGTTTAGAAGAACATAATATAAAATAGTTTTATTAACGTATTAATAATGGGCTTATGCATTAGTGTTACCCTAAACTCCCCAAAGCCACCAAAGCATCTTTATAGTCCTACATCCTTTTCCATGGGCTGAAAGAGAGGATATGCTTCAAAATCTGGCATGCCTGGAAGAAGGGACTGATGGGATTCCTTGTTCATAGCTCTTGTAATAGTTGTTCAAATTCTACTAAATGAGCAACACTTATAGCAATACTTATAGCTTCTACTGTTGACCCTTACAAAGTTCTCTCTGCAATATGTCTTAGAATTGATGGTGAATATTTGAATCTCAGCAGTCCAAGTAACTTCTTTTACTATATTTTTGAAATTGCTTCCCCAGGGATAATTCAGGTAGAAAAAAGAACAGATTTTCTGAATACTATATATTTCCTAAAGACTTAAAATTGATTAATGGTGTTTCTTAAGCAGGTAAAGCAGAGGGGCTCATCTTGAACTACATATTCTTTTAGAATGAATTTTCTTTCCCCCACTTGCATTAAAGTTACTTTTGAACCTATTTTTATCCAGTCACTGGAATGATTACAAGCAGATGTGCTTTCCCAATAGCTTCTTTCTTTCTCTCTGTCATTTCTTTCTCTCTGTCCTTCTTTCTTTCTCTCCAATTGAACTATTCCCTGAGTCATCAATCAAAACTTTCAAATTAGTATTTTGAAGTGATGATGTTGTGTTCTGTCTGCAGGTGCCGCTTCAGCCAAATGCTGCATCCTATTTTTGAGGAAGCTTCTAATGTAATTAAGGAAGAATATCCAGATAAGAATCAAGTGGTGTTTGCGAGAGTAGACTGTGATCAGCATTGTAAGTAAATCCTGACTTAGGTTTTTCTGTGCTATCCTGCCAGTAAGTTACTCATTGTATGGAAGAACATACTAGACAGTGGTCGGAAGCGTAGCTGTGCCTGCACCATTCTTTAGCCCAGAGTTGCTTGCATACATCAATGAATCTCTTCTTCCAAATTTTTCAGGCTATCTCCAGTGTTGCTTTCTCATTGCATCCATAAATATGCATTTATGTCAGTTCAGCCTATCTCCTTTAATAGAGAAAAAAGGGCTGGAATTATAAATTGAATTGGCTCATTGGGGTGTCAGAGAAGCACTAGTGCAGCAAATGGTGCAGGTCTTCACAACTAAGGAGAGGAAAGGGTAACTTTCCATTGTCAGTATCAAGAATATGTTCTGCTCGGGTCTCCCCTCCAACTAGGAGTTGTGGTGGACCTGAAGTTGCCTTTCACACAGCCAGGAGGAGATCAGGGCTGTTCTGCTTTGCTCTTTGTACCCTTGCCAACAAATGGTTGCCTGTTTGGTTTTCCCCACGCCCAGAAATGCATGAAAATGATGTGCCAAATTTACTCATTTTATGCTGGTGTTAATAATTAAAGTTGCTTTTAAATCCTGTAATAAGTGTAAGGAACATCTGCTGCACACAGCAGAAAGACAGATAGCACTGGGATTTTTATTATGGTGCTTTTTACAGTATAGGATCAGCTGTATTGTTTTATGCTTCTGGAAGAACCACATTTGTAGGCATGATTTCTTTACAGTGGCTTGTGATTCCCAAGCTGTGTTAACAGCAGAAGTTCAGTTCTAATAAAAAAATTATTATAATATTTGGACTTTACAAAACTGTTAATTTGTAAGAAGAATCACAGTTGGAAACATGAGGAATCACTGTGCAGAGTTACTAGTGCGTATCTGCAGCATAGCCCTGAGACTTACTGTTGACCTAATAGTTGTATTTTAATGCTCTATTACAAAAAAAAATCTGAAGAGAGAACCTTATAGGACAGGAAAAAAAGAAGTAAATTGCATATATATATATGAAAAGTAACTAACTACAGTTATGTTTTTGTTTCCTATTTTGACAATCTAACTTTTTTGATGTTAAAAGATTTTTTTTTTCCTGTCATGAGAATTCTTGGCTCGAAGTGACTTGGTTCTTACTTGTGTATTTAAGTCAGTAAGACCACATGAGTGCCTTCCACTGGTGCCATTTTGTGATCTATTTTATATGCATACACATATTTGTTCAACTACAAAGAGCACCTGTCTTGTGATCTTGAAAGATAATTCAAGCATTAAAAAAAAAAAAAATAAGGGAACAAACAGTATCAGCTCAGTATGCGAAATGTAAAATAAGCTGATTGTTCAAACTGTCAGGAGTGGCCAAGGAGAGGTTCTGTTTTGTCCCTACCCAAAGATCACTAAGACTAATTCATGACCACAGGAAACTTAAATGCATCTGGGATTAAATCTTTGAATCACGAGGGTATAGGATCCCCCTTTGCAGCCTCAGCTAGAAAAGAGGTGCAACAGTGTTCACCTCGGGTACGTGAGCAGCTTTAGAGCATTCAGCTGCTTTTCTTCCTTGATAGGGATGATGATAGGGACATGTTGGAGAACTCATACAAAAGTTAGAACGTAAGTGTTCTGGAAGAGCAGGTACATTAGACAGAGGCTGTAGGATCTCCTCTGAGCAGACCTGGTGCCTTGAATGCTGTGTAGAACAATACGCTTCTGTAACTGCCTGGAGCATTTCCAGAGCAGCAGCGGAATGGAGAGGTGTGGCTCTCACAAGATATCCTTTAGTCTCCTTGACTTGTAAATTCAATAAGATTATTTTTTTTTCTCATTATAATGTTGTCTGTTAAGTGGATGTTTTTGTTCCTCCTTCCTGAACAGCCTTTTCTAGAGTTATGGATTTTGGGGGTTGAGGAGGGGGGTTGGTTTTGTTAAGTTTGATTTTTTGGATGGGAGATCTTAACCAAAAGCGTAACATTAAATATTCAAATTTGCTATCCCTAAAAGTCAGTTTTCGAGTAAGGCAATGAAACCCTTCACAGGAGTATATTGAAGGCAAAGCCTGATATGTGGTCTTTGAAGGTTTCACTGAGGTTTTTTGCCTTTCTTTGTTCTGGAATCTGCAGGATCTTTGCAGTTGTAGATAATAAATGCAGTTGCAGCAAGCATTCTGATTGAGTTTATATCAGCTTATTAAACCAGTCACTGTATACACAAAACTAATTTCAAGTATCTACTTTTGTATATATTCTATCACTTTCATCAGTGATAGCTTCTCAAATTAACTTGAATCAGTTGGGGGGGGAGTGGGGAATTAAAGATATTCGTACTTTTAGTTTAATTGATTTTGATGGTTGTCCTTAATAAATAAGTCTTACCTCAGTGTTTTAACAGTCTGGTTGGCTCATCTTTTCATTGAGTCAAGACATTGTCAATGAAACTGTGTGTAAAGTTCTCACACAAGACTATAGTAAGATCAGCCTGCATCGTTGAGTTTTATTGTTAAGTTTTACATTAACAACTGAAATCCATATTTTGGTTGCTGCAGCTTTAGGTGCTTGGGTAACTCGGAGAATCTTTGGGCTCCTGGATGTCCAGTGTTTAGCTATGAAGTGGTTTTGTCTTAGCAGTTACGTGCCTAAGAAACCTCCCACCTGAATTACTTGAAACATTTTAGAAGCTTGTTTCTTAGTGTTCTCCTCATACACTTATTGAATTAAGCTCGTCAGAGTGTGTTATGGAGAGGTAAGGCCTGGATGTCCTTAATTAAAGAAGTAGATGAGCATGACAGCTGCTGCAGAAGCTGTAAAATGTAAGAATTAAAAATAAAATTCTATAAGGATAGACCAAGTCTTTTTTCCCCAATTTGCGTTCCCCTTTTGAATTAGAATAGCAAAGCTTTGTGTCATTCCTGGTTTCTAGTGTTCATTTGCTGGGTTGTAAGCAGTGGTACATTTCATGGCACACAGTTATATGGGTACGTCCTAAAGTTTTATGTATTTTAACTTTTATTTTAATGTGTGTAATAGCATAATTTTAGTAAGAGGGTGAATGTTGCTATATTATCCAGCTTGGGCCTGCTAAAGTAGTTTACTAAATGTTGGAGTCAAGATTATTATTGTCTTTTTTTTTTCCCCTCCTGTTTTACCTTTATATTTTTGCATGTGATTACGAATTCTAGCAACACTAGAAGGTTTATGCCAATATTATGGGGTTTATTATGTCTGCAGATTTCATACCGCTAGTAGTTCACTATTAGGATGGTGTTCGTTGGATTGTTTGCATTACAAATGATCTGGTTTCTTTTTGAAGCCAAGACTCTGTAGGGAATCTAAATAGCTGATTTCAGGCCACTCAAAAACAGCTTTCAGAATGGTCAGCCAGGCATAGATACTTTCCATTTAATGCACTATTATTGAAGCACACTGCAGGGCCCAACAGCTCGTACCAGCTTCTGAGGGTAAAGCAAATTACAGAGAATTATTGATGCGCTGCCAAATGTTTGATGCTTAATGACAAAACCATCATTCTGTCTGCTCTTAGAGCCAATATAAAGATGTTTCTCTGAAAATTGATAGGCTCCGATGTGATTAAATACAAAACCTAAATATTAACACTATATTAAGGCCCTCTGTCTGTGTTGTATTTTCCACCAGTTTATAATATTGTGGAAGATAATTATAACTGCAATATAATATATATTATATAATTGAAATATATAAATATAATTATAGCTGAAATGTAACTTAAGTCATCGGGCTGTTTTTAAGCTGATGCGGAACATACACTAGAGGTAAATCAGAGGATGAAGCAGTAGTAGAAGCAGGTACTCTTTCCATTGCCAAGACCTCATCCTTTTATAACTTAGAAATATCTAAGTTTGCTACATTGTTCCCTGTTAAAGGCTGAGGTACTTAACACCTTCTTTGCCTCAGTCCTTAACAAAAAGATTGACTATCCTCAGGGCAACCAGGCTCCTGAGTTGGTAGACAGGGGTGGGGAGCAGAATATCCCTCCTGTAATCCAGGAGGGAGTAGTTCGTGACCCCCTGCGCCACTTAGATCCTAACAAGTCTATGGGTCCAGATGGGATTTGTCCTAGGGTGCTTAGGGAGCTGGCGCAAGAGCTGGCTAAGCCGCTCTCCATAATTTATTGCTGGTCCTAGCTAACCGGGGAGGTCCCAGATGACTGGAGGTTGGCCAATGTGACACCCATCCACAAGAAGGGCCGGAAGGAGGATCCGGAAAACTATAGGCCCATCAGCCTGACCTTGGTGCCTGGCAGGGTTATGGAGCAGATCATCCTGAGTGCCATCAAGCAGCATGTACAAGACAACCAGGGGCTCAGGCCCAGCCAACATGGGTTTGTTTAGGAAAGGAAGGTCCTGCCTAACCAATCTGATCTCATTCTATGACTGGGTGACCCGCCTGGTAGACGAGGGGAAGGTTGTGGGTGTGGTCTACCTAGACTTCAGCAAAGCCTTTGACACAGTCTCCCACAGCATCCTCCTGGAAAAGCTGGCAGCT
>VZZY01007301.1:59625-116895 GCA_013400335.1 Eurystomus gularis | reverse complement strand
GTGGCCAGCAGGACTAGGGGTGTAATTCTTCCTCTGTACTCAGCACTGGTGAGGCCTCAGCTTGAGTACCGTGTGCAGGTCTGGGCCCCTCACTTCAGGAAAGATATTGAGGTGCTGGAGCGGGTCCAGAGGAGAGTGACCCGACTGGTGAAGGGGCTGGAGGGAAAGTCTGGTGAGGAGAGGCTGAGCAAGCTGTGGTTGTGCAGCCTGGAGGAGACTCAGGGGAGACCTTATCACTCTCTACAACTACCTGAAAGGAAGTTGTAGTCAGGTGGGGGTCGGGCTCTTCTCCCAGGCAAGTAGCGACAGGATGAGAGGGCATGGCCTGAAGCTGTGCCAGGGGAGGTTTAGGCTGGATATTAGGAAGCACTTCCTCACGGAAAGGGCAGTTAGACACTGGAATGGACTGCCCAGGGAGGTGGTGGAGTCGCCTTCCCTGGACGTGTTTAAGGAAAGATTGGATGTGGCACTCAGTGACATGGTCTAGCTGATGTCGTGGTGCTGGGTCATAGGCTGGACTTGATCATCTTGGAGGTCTATTCCAGCCTCAATGATTCTGTGATGCTGTTAAAATCTTTTAATGTTTTTATCCTTTGGTGGTTTTGTTGTGTTCGATTTAGTAATTTACTTAACTTGAAAATTATGCACCTCTATTCTAAGTGTAATACCACTAAAAGTGACCTTCCATATACAATTATAAATGATCTTTCTGCATATACAATATTAGGAAGGTTTTGTTTTGGTGGTGTGGTTTTTGGGAGTGGGTTAGGGATTTTTTTGCTTGCTTGCTTGTGGGGTTTTGGGGGTTTTTTTTTATCCTTTGTGTTAAGCAGCAGCGTTGGAAACTCACTTGGTATCACGGATTCCCTATGTTTCTGTTCTCTGTGAGTGAATAGTGTAGTGTTGATGGACTTACGTTTCCAGAAGTGAGTTTGTATTTTTTACAGTTTCTATTAATTCAGTATTTGGAGTTGTGCTACAGAATTCTTATAAATTAAAGTATGCATGGGGGGTTTAACTCTACTACATCATTATTTCCTTTGGTTTGGGATTAAAAAGAGTAACAATTGATTGGAATAAATCTTTACTTCCAAACAGAAACAAACTCCTCACTGGGGGTGTTACGGGTATTTTGCTAGACAGACTGTTTAAGGAACTGTTGTTCTTTCTTTCGAAATACACGTGAGTGGTACTGTCATTTACTGCCGTGAGCTGGGTCTGGTCATTCACGTAGTGTGTGCTGATAGTGTTCAGTTAGTCTTTTAGAGAGTTACTTAGATTGTATTGCTGGTACTGCGATTGTAGTGCCTTTGGTAAGCAAAGTAACTCAGTAGGATAGCAAATTTGGAGGTTCATAAATAAGCTATAAATGAAACTGTAAACAAGCACAAGGATTTCATTGCATTCCTTCCACTTTGCCCAGGAAAAAAAAAAAAAGATCGGTCTGAAAGAGTTATCTTCAGATAAAATAAAAAGTAGAAGCGATTCGGAGAGGTTGTTGATGGCTCTCCTCAGGAGAGCCATTTTGTTAGCCTGCCAGAAAAGGTTATGGGATGCCTACTGATGAGGCCCTGCTAAGAGCAGGCATGGCTGTTGTGAATGCTCCTTTGCAGCAGAAGGTGGTCTAGGTTTTCTGTTTCCCAGCTTCCTAGTAGCCAAGTTTGATGCAGAACATTGATTGCTTTTCTTGTACCTGTTCTGGTCCCTCATACAAGTCATTGGGGTAGGATGCCCAGTTTAGATGGTCTCCCAAGTTTCTCTCTAATTCTGCTTCCTATAAGTGTTCCTGTGTTTTAGGATTGTGTGCAAGTGTCAGGAGAGGAGTAATGTAGCTAGGGAGAATCAGTGCTGGATTATGAAATACTTAACAATAAAGTGAATGAAGGAAAGTAGGAGGCAAAGAGACGTTTCTAAGTGAACTTGAGAGGGAAAAAAGCTTGTAGCATAATAAGTAAAAAGATGCTTATCAAGGACAGATTTCATTTCTCATCTGTAGTGTGCCTTAGCAGGTAGCCTGAGGGACTTCAAAAGATGTGATTGATCTGAAGCGAGCAAGCAGAATACTCATGTGGTAGATAGTCCCAGCTTCAGCTATACAGCTGAACCATTGAGGTGGAAGGTATTGCATAAGGGTGGAGGAGTTAAGATGATTTGACACAAAAAAGGTTAGTGGTAGATCAAATACATTCAAGATATATATGTGTGTGTGTGTGTAGCTATGCAACTCCTAAAACGATCCCATAAAAGCAAAATTAGGCAATGCAGTAGCTTGGGTTTGTGCTAGCTCTTCCTCAGACAGCGTGAAGACTCTCCGTAATAAAAGGGACACTACAAGTATTTTCAGAAATAATTTTTATGGGTTTTGGGTTTTGGAACTTTGATTTTCTTCCCGATAATTTGTCAGGCTGTTGTAGTTCTCTGTTCAGTGTGTGAATTGCTTCTGGTGGTGCCTTGTATTATGCACTGGGCATTTAGGATAATCATCAGTATTGTTCAAATCCTCGTGGACACATTTTTTTTTAAGAATCGGTCCTGTAGACTTAAAATCTAAATATTTGTTTGGTGTTGGTGTGAATTAGGACCCTGGAAGACTAAGACAAGTGACTGTTAATGGTGGGGTGATACCCTGACCCTTGTAAATATTGCAGGTTCTTCAGTAGGAAGGACTTTCAAGTACTTCAATATAGTGTAACTTGGTGTAGTTTCTCAATGTGTTCTTCATTGTACATTTAATTCAGTGACAATGGACTTGAGATTCTTGGCAACATGATCTGATAGACTAGCTGAACTTTCTGGACAGTATGTTGTGGCGTTAACCTAGAACAGTGAAGTCTGAAGCATTCTGGGAATCAAGTCACAGGCTGCGTGCTTGCTTGAAGCTGTAGCTTGGGTAATGTGTGTACGTACCATATGAAAAGCCTGAAACACTCCCCCCAAAATGGGGTTTGGCATTCCTGTGAGTAGAGGAACACGTGATGCTCAGACCACAGAGAAAAGGCTGACAGTGCAAGAGATATGATAAAGATATGGATCACAAATAATAGCTCACAAAGCTTGTTTTCTTGGAGGATCTTGCTGAGAAGACAATGTGGGAGACTGTCTTAGAAAACATGGGTGTAAATGTCAGGCTCCATGTAAAAAGTTCTCTCAGAACAACAGTAAAAGCAGCTGTCTCATCCCAATTGTAAGAAGCAGTTTTGCTTTCTCCAGTAGTTCAGAAGTATCAATATGGTGCATCTATGAAGAGAACTGAGTGGCTGTGAAGACATTACCTCTTGGAGTTTGTAGAAAGAATAGCAGAAAATAGTCTGGGCAGTTTCCAAATGGTTGACGTGCAGAACAGGGAGGAGAGAATCAGCTGAATGAACAGTCATTACTCTGCTTGAAATTTCTGGTTTGTAGAAGACAAGATGATCAAGTGTATCAGTAGCTTCCTAGCATAGTGTGAAACCATTCTGGTAGCATAGGCATTAGGCTTGTGATTTAATGGTTAATTGGGCAAAATAGGTGGTTTGTTTCTTTTTTTTTAGGTATCTTAGTACCTGAAGAAAATGTAAAGTCGTAGCTAGGAGACTTTTTTTTCTCTAGGTAGATTACTCCTGTCTGCTTCAAATGCTTCTTTTCATCAGCAAATGGGCAGTGAGAAGGTCTGGAAATATTTTAAAATTTAATTTAGGTTTTACTATAACTAATGCAATCTATGAATGAGTTCAAACAATATTCAATGTATTTGCATTGTGTATTTCCAATTTTAAAAGGAATATAAATTTGTAGTTGCTCTGCTTATGCTAACTCTACCTGTATCAAATGCCAGGGCTTAATGAAGCATTTAAGGTTTACTCTATTTGACTTTTGAATGAATTCAAACAATTTTTCATGTACTTGCATTTTATATTTTGTAAAAAGATGGTTTTCAAATACTTACTTGTGTAGGACTGTCATCTCTCTGTGTTAGTTCAAATACCAGTATTTGTGGAATCTCAATGTAATTTGTAAAGAGCATGGAAGTTCTGGCTCATGAAATAATGTTTGAATTCAGTCTTCACAGCGGGCACTTTATTATCATTAATTTTTTTACACAACTTCAGCACTTGGAGGGACTGCAGTCTCCATCTCAGAGAACCTTCAAGATCCTCTGAATGCCCATCCTGCAAGCCGTGCATCCATCTATACCTGTGGAAATAACCTGAAGGAGAAGTCCATGCTATGAGACAAAAAAAACTGTAGTTTTGGTGTTCTCTTGCTGTGGAGCTCTGTAACAGTCTTAAATCTCAATGTGTTTCTGCAAAACCTTGATATGTAGTGCTCCTTGTCTCTTATCAGACCCTGGTCGAGTTTTGATATACTGATGTCTATCAAAGACCAAAGGCCCTTCTGCCAACAGGAGGGAAGGGTAGTAAATGCCTGGTTTGCTGACGTTGTCTTCTGCCGAGCAAATACAGAATAGTCCCTTCTGTGCTATACTTGCCACCTTCTTGCAGGCAGCTTCTAAGTGCTTAACTAAAGTGATGGAATTTAAAGGAAGAAACCAGTATTGATCTAATACTTGTTAATGTTGAATATATTGGCATCTTCCCTTGAGGTATTTCTATTAATTTGAAATGAAAGTACTCTCAGTTGAGGACATAAAATGTCTTAGCCTTTATTAACTGTAATTAGTTCATTAAGAAATTCTTCTGGGATATTTAGGAAACAGTCAAGTCCTTTCTTAGTCAGAATGGATAGGCTGAATTCAGTGATATTTTATAGTGATGCAGAGCTTGTTAGGAACTGGCCTTAGCTTGTGAAGATTTTAAGCTTACTGGTTTGAGGGATGTTAAAGAGCGTTTTTGTGAAGCAGACCTGGTTCTTATTTGCTGGGCACATCTGGTTTTCAGTTCTCAGACGCATTTGAGTTGTGCAGCTGGTACAAAGATTCTTTTCAGTAACTAAAGCTGCGGAGTGCTGAAACCCTAAAGAAGTGTTTCAGCAGCAATTAAAACTACTGATGGTTTCATTTTCTCCAGGCAGCAGGGAATTCAGATTTTTTTTTTATTATCTCTTAGAAATCCAGTAGAGGTCGAGAGCCTCGTGTGCTGGAGGACAGCTACAGGTGCAGTTCCGTAGGAGAATGAATTACTTCCAGTTGCACAGGGTTTTAATTTTGGTTTGCAACTGAGAAGTGTATGTTAGCTGCCCAGTATCAGCAGTTTGCTCGTGACAACTGCCTCTAAATAATACTTTTCACAAGACTTCTGTCGCCGTGCTCCTCAAAAAAGAGGAAGTGTAAAATGGAAAGCAAATCTACTTTGTGGTAAATGCGTACTCGTAAGAAAGGACATTTTTGTTTATGTCATTCAGTACTGTGGCAGATATGCTGATGGACCCTCATTGGGTTGCCTTCCTGCTGTGAGCCCATCCAGGTCACCTGGAGGGTACCCTTTGACTTCCAAGGAGTCAGTGAAAAGTAGCAGGACACACACTGAGCCCGCATTTTCCATGCCTTCCTCTCTCTGACTGGATGAAACATCTCTGTCCCCAAAGGATAAATCAGTCTGAAGTTCACCATCTCTCCTTGAGAGAGAAGGGGAGATGGGGTAGGTGTGGTTGCCTGGAATGAGTCACCTCAGAGGATTAGGTGGCTCTGAAAAGCGGGCAGACTGGTCATGTTTCGGGATTTAGCTGGATTTAGGTACAAACACGATTGAGGATTAGGTAAACAGCATCCAACTCTGTAGTAGTGGGCACCCAGTTTTCACAGTGGCTGTGAGATGTTGTTGTTGTTGTTTGTTTCTAGATGTATTTCCGGAAGAGGAGTGAACAGGAGGGCATAATTAAAGCAAAAGCAATAAGAAAGTGCTTGTGGACATCTACTTGGCAATATGTGCTTTGTCACTATTGTTTCATTTTAGTCTCATTTCCCTAAAAACAGAAAGTGTACCTGGATACCTTGTTTCTCCACTCCTTCCTTAAAAAAACTCCTTGAAGGTTTTTGCTGAACTTCAACCACATCTGAAAGAGTGAAGAGCATTCAAAGCTGTTAAGTATGTACCAACTTTGATTAAAACAGGTGCTGGATATTGGAGATTCACAAAGCCAGTTTCTGCACCATAGCAAAGGTTGCTGTAAAAAAAACCTCAGGGCTGATGGCCCCTGCCTGGTGGTTGTGTGTAAGCTTCCCCGCATCCCAGTGCGTAGCTGGGAACGAGCTGCAACACCTACTGCAACCTGCTGTGTCCCAGTGATTAACCAAAGTGGAAGAGGGACAAAGGGACACTTGAAGGACTCTGGTGGGGCATAGTGAAGAATCAGATTAGCCTTAGTGATTGAAGATAAGGGGCACAGGATGCATATTGATGGGAAGCTGGGCTTTACTGCTTCTGCTTGGCTTCTTTGCTGCTCTTCTAATTTTACTGTAAAACCTCTTTCCATTTTTTATTCTTCTTTTACATTTATAGGTCTCATGAATAAGCAACTTAAATAACTGACTAATTACAAGGAAATGCTGAGAGACCTGGGGCTGTTTAGCCTGCAGAAGAGAAGGCTGAGAGGGGATCTGGTTAGCGCTTATAAATAGCTGAAGAGTGGGTGTCAAAAGGATGGGGCCAGGCTCTTTTCAGTGGTGCCCAGTGATAGGACAAGGGGCAATGGGCATGAACTGGAACACAGGAAGTTCGACCTGAACATGAGAAAGTTCTTTGCCATGAGGGTGACAGAGCATCGGAACAGGCTGCCCAGAAAGGTTGTAGAGTCTCCTCCTCTGGAGACTTTGAAAATCTACCTGGAAATGTTCCTGTGTAACCTGCTATAGATGATGCTGCTTTGGCAGGGTGGTTGTATTAGATGACCTCCAGAGGTCCCTTCCAACCCCTACCGTTCTGTGATTCTGTGACCAGTTCTATAAAGGTGAAAACAGCTAGTGCTCTTATGCCAAATGAACTCAAATACATGTTACTGTGTTTTATGAAGCTCAGTGGGGTCCGAGTCTAGAAGAAAGCTGGGCTTTCAACTGTCTTGAAGGGAATGCTGACAGTGGTTCACCAGAGAGGTGTTTGCCTTAATTTAGAAACCTAAAATTTTGTTTGTTTAAAACCCGAACAGCTCAGAACTGTAACAGCAGTTTTCTGCCCTTCATAGGCCTCAACAAATATTTTGCACAGGGTTTACCTTCTCTAAAATTTAAGATATGACAATTATATTTCCAGCGCTGCAATGGAGATAAAAATCGTAGTGAGTTTAAAGAAAAATATGGGATTATTTGTTATTAAAATGTTCTCATGTGGATTAATTAACTGAGATGTGTCAAGCTTTTAAGATTCTTATGTTTTTGTTATGAGCTTAGGTTGACCTCCTTAGTTGTTTGTTAGAAGAAACGTAGAAGGTACATTTGCTAGTGTACTAAATGAGTATAGCTGACCAAGTTGAGTCTTTACCCCATATTTTGGTTATGATTTTTTAATGGTCAGTACATGTGAGAAACAGTAGCTGCTGTCCCTTCTCTCTCCCTTGGGGATGTTTGAGGCTTTGTTTTTAGTTTGTTCATGTTTAAAGATGTGGAACTACGGGTTCAGAGATTCCTCTTAAGTGCTCACATATACATGTGTAAGATACTATGTTCAGTGCACTTCTGTCTTTGTAGCACTTTATTTTTATTTTCTTAATTTCTTTATAGCGGATATAGCTCAGAGATACAGGATAAGCAAATATCCAACTCTGAAACTCTTCCGGAATGGAATGATGATGAAGAGAGAATACAGGGGCCAGAGATCTGTGACGGCGATAGCAGATTATATCAGGCAGCAGAAGAGTAACCCTATTCGGGAGGTCCAGGATTTGGAAGAAATTAGTTCTCTTGATGTAAGTCTTTCAAATTTATTCCTTCGAAATATATATATATATATATTTTAAATGTTGAACTGGTGAAACATAATATATTTAAAGTACATATTTACTACTTTTTTCATTTAGAAATACTGTGAGTGATTTATTTTTTTAAAAAAAACTGAGTGGAAAATTTGGTCATTTCCAGTGTGACAAAATGCTCCAATATAATCCCTTTCAGTTGCATTCATTTTGGACATGATTTTTTGTGATGATGAACCTTATGAGGTTCAAGAAGGCCAAGTGCAGGGCCCTGCACCTGGGCCGGGGCAACCAGCATTATCAGTATAGGCTGGGAGAGGACATACTGGAGAGCAGCCCTGTGGAAAGGGACTTGGGGAGTGCTGGTGGATGAAAAACTGGATATGAGCCACCAGTGTGCAAAGGCAGCCCAGAAGGCCAATCACATCCTGGGCTGCATCAAGAGAACTGTGGCCAGCAGATCAAGAGAGGTGATTCTGCCCCTCTACTCTGCCCTGGTGAGACCTCACCTGGAGTATTGTGTCCAGTTCTGGAACCCCCAGCACAAGAAAGATGTGGATGTATTGGAGTGTGTCCAGAGGACAGCCACCGAAATGATCAGGGGAGTGGAGCATCTCTCATATGAAGACAGGCTGAGGGAGTTGGGGCTGTTCAGCCTGGAGAAGAGAAGGTTCTGGGGGGACCTTATACTGACCTTCCAGTACCTGAAGGGGGCCTACAGGAAGGCATGGGAAGGTCTGTTCACAAGGGTTTGTAGTGATAGGACAAGAAGTAATGGTTTTAAGCTAGGAAAAGACAGATTTAGGTTGGATATTAGAAAAAAGTTCTTTAGCATGAGGGTCATAGAGCACTGGAACGGGCTGCCCCGAGAGGTGGTGGGGCCCCATCCCTGGAGTCATTCAAGGTCAGGCTTGATGAGGCTCTGAGTAACCTGACCTAGGTAGATGTCCCTACTTGTGTGGGGAGGTTGAACTAGATGACCTCTAGAGGTCCCTTCCAGCCTGAAACATTCTATGATTCTATGATTCCGTTACAATAACTCCACTACCAAATTACTTGTTTTACTTTTAATCATTTGAAAGAATCATGTGTTGTTTGACAAGATATTTTTAATATTCCTCACTGGAAAAATTTTCACAATGATGCTTCTGAGTAGACATTTTCGGACAGAATAACTTCTGTGCAGTTATTGGCTATTGAATGAATGGCACCTGTTTTTAATCTCCTTAGGGAGTAGTGATAGTTTTTGATAATTTGAGGTAAGTTAAAATTTAACCTTTGCTTTTACAGCGCAGCAGAAGAAATATTGTTGGATACTTTGAGCAAAAGGACTCTGACAATTACAGAACCTTTGAAAGAGTAGCAAATATTTTGCATGATGATTGTGTATTCCTGTCTGCCTTTGGGTAAGTTTTAAAATTTGATGATTGCATGACTTCATTATTGAAATTATGGTAATGAGTTGTATATAATTTAATTGAATGGACTTCTTTAATACTTTCAGCGTGGCATAACTGAAGAGACTAGACCTTGACAGATAAATAGACTCAGAAAAGCACAGGAGGAGAAAACTCCTCCTAGCCCTAATGTTTTCTGTGAAATACAACTTCCATTTTTTTGCCTTCTTTTTCTGTTTTTCACTCTTTGTCATAATAGTTTAAATGTAATTGAGGAGGTTTTAGAGGGGATGCTAGACAGTTGTGCCCCAAAAATATGCTGCTTTGGAGGGAGAGGGAAACAGGTAGGGAAGTGTTTAAAAACTTTTTTGGCAAAACTTTTACCATCTTTGCAAACTGAGAGACTCTTTTTTTCAACTCCTTAATTTTTTTTATTTAAAAATTTATTTATTTAAAAATTGACTGTTTTGTAGAGGTTTCTTCCTTCTTTATGTAGGAATGGTTTTCTTTCCTTCCTTTTTTCACCGTAAAGAATAATTCAGTAGTTTCTTGCTCGTTTCCTCTTGGTGTTGGGGGAGAGGACCTTGTTCCAAAATGCCTGATTTCTGTGCCTAGGCCTCTTTCACATGAGTTGTATGTCACTGCACGTGGTAACAATTTAGAAAGGCAATTGCACTGATGAGCTACATGGTGTGAGTCTAGAAGAACGACCTAGAGAAGTTAAAATTTCTCCTTGTTAACACAGATTCACAGCACTATTTTAAAGTATTAAAGATCTCAACTAGAAGAAGAATAAATTGGAAGTGATTCCCTTTTTAAGTAGCGTAATAAAATGCAATTATAGATTCTTTCTGCAGTGTTTGGTGTGCCAGCACCACACAATTTGAAGAGATTGGGCATTAATGTGAATGCCATGGTTTGCAGTCTACCCACAGTTGCAAGATCAGGAATTTGCATGGGTTATACCAGCTTTTATACCATATACCGTTGCCCTAAAAGGTTTGATTTATTTTTTTTTAATTTGATGTAGTGAAGAGTAGCAGAGAGGCAAAATAGAAGAAAATCTGTCTGAACAAAATATTCTGTCAGTCACTGACACTTCTTCCAGTGTGTTCTTAAAAAAAGTTTGGGGTGGGGGAGAATATCTGTAATGTGCAGGAGTACACATGGCTTTCCTTTCATTCAGTTCCCAGTCAGGTGTCCCATAATTGTGTGAGCAGCCTTGGCCATGAGAGAATAATCCCGTCTTGTAAATCTGTGGTCTGTACGTCTGTCAGTCTTATCCCCAAAGAGTGACCATTTTCTTAATATTTTCTGATGAGTGCATCCATCCTTGTTCTCTGGGCAGCCAGTCTGAGTTGCTATTAGAATTTAAAATTCTTTTCTACCCCCTCATATGACTTTCCATTCTTTTCAGGAACACATCTGAAAAAAGAAAAACAATTAGTAAGATAACAATACTTGTAAGATTCTCTCTCCTGTTGTTTGAGTCTGTTTGTCTTTGGTTTGCTATTTGTCAACTTTCTATAATGAGGAATAGTCACCAACTACTCAGTGTTAGCCTTTGGTTGTTGAATACCATTCTTGAAGTACTTACTATGGGTCTGGTTTTTTTCTCTTTAGGTATAAGCAATCGTAACGGAACAGATCAGAGTTCGATTATTTGTAACTTGCCCATGTAACTACAGCTTGCACAGCAGGCTCGTGATTCTCTTCTCCACTCTCCCACCTCCTTTCTAGCCTGGAGCTGTTAGTGTTTTAAAGTGCAGCCTTCCAGACAGAAAAGAGGTCCCTTCCAACCCTTCACCTCTCCAGCTTCCTAAAAAAATTTATGTGAAAAGACTTCTGAGGGAGATCCTGGCTATATAACAATGATTTCTATTCAGTTTATATATAGCAAAATGTTTCACGGGGAGCTGGCTCTGATCAGTTGAACTCTTCTGACTGAGCATCCTAACAGCCCCTGGGAGGGATTTTTGGTTTTGCTACTGATAAAATTCAGCAGGTATATGGTTTGGGACGTATATGGTAATGTGAGCTGTCATGTTCAAACTTATAGTAAACTTGAACTCCAATCAATCAATTGCACAGGAAAAAATGAATTACTTTGCTAACTTCTGTCAAGGCAAAACTGTTCCCTGCTATGCCAAAATTATTCTGGCTTTAGGTAGGTGTAATAGCTTATCTTTTTAACTGTATTAATGGTACTTCTTTGCAGATCATCTCGATGCTTAAGACTGTTCTTAAATCAACTGATCCTTACAGTCAAGGTCTGAGGTGACTGCAGAATAAGATTGAGAGAAGACTTGTAAGGAGATAGGAGAGATACTGATTAAGAGGTATTAGAAGTAGACTTTAGAAGTAAAACGAGAGAGAGAAATCTGAAATGTTTGTAGACGTGGCAGAGAATGGCCTTGTGCCACTGAGACGTAGTGTTGGAAGCCAAATGCAGAAAACCAAAACGAACAGCCAAAAAAATACTTTTGTCTTAAAAGGCTACAGTGAACTGTAGGTAACTCATGGGAGACTGTGACAAATCAAGGAGCTATTTTAATGTTACATTAGTGAGCAAATCAGGGAAGGAGGCGGAGTATCTGTGAAAACAGGATGTTCGCCTATGTTACTGCTGCACGAAGAGACAAAATGCGAACTGAAGTGTTTCCATTTTGGTGGCTGTTTTAAAAAGGTGTATCTTCGGGCGTCTGGGATTTTCACATCATGTCCCCACTTTGAATTATATGAAACCAGTCGCTCACAACTGCAGCTACTGACGTGAAGAACCCAGAAGAGGACCTTTTGGTCCCACTGCAGGCTTACCCTAGAGCATATATCTTGTTTTAGTTTGTAGCTTACCAAGCAGTGATTGGAAATGTGCATTCTGTGTCTTTACTTCCTTCTTACTCAGTGAAGGATTGTCTGGGATGCAAGTAGTTTACCTCCTTGATGCTCACAAAGAAGCCTAATTTCACATCCCAGTCATTGTGTCTGGAATGTAAAAACACATTTTAAAATACATGTCTTTAAACTAGTGCAACTACTCATAGGTGTAATATACTCTGCAAGATGTCATTTGTACATGGTAAGGAAAGGATTATTGGATCAAATGAAAGAAATAAAACATAGGTACGTTGAGTTAAGCATTAGGTGGTGGTCTTGGGGTTTTGTTTGGTTGGTTTGTTTGTTTTTATCTTTGCGCTCTAAATTGTTCAGACCCCTGGAAGATTTACCTCATCTTGCAGTGAGATAAACTGAGCTATTTTTACTTCTCTTTTTTTCTCTCCTCTTTACATCTCTTCATCGGTCTTCACCAATGCTGATACTGAGTCCACAGAAGAGATATTATATTTGGAGGAGCTGGAACAGTTAGCTAACATTTCCCAGAGGCTGACACGCTTTCTTTTTAGCTTGTGCTAAAAGGAAAAGAAATAGGTAGTTCATTTCACTCTTTTGTGGCATATGCAGCCAGTCAGCTCTGTCTTGCCAGCATGAGTTACGTTGGAGCAGCCAGGCATGGGATAGAAGAAGAGAAGAGGCTTCTTTCCATGTCTGAAGGTGGTTGAAGGATTTATTTCTGTTGAGAGCTTTCATTCATTCCTTTTTTTTTCCCCCTATCTCCTGTACTTGGATGCATGGCGGTCCCCATTTGTTTGCATAACAGATAATAATTTTGGGGGTATGCTGATAGCTTTCAGAGTGCTCTGTTGAGACTGGCCTTAATGAACCACAAAATATTGTAGAGGCAGGGAGGATCTCATTAAGGTGGTATATTAAGCTGAATACCAAGGAGGAACTGTATGTGTTCTGTGGATACACACATACCACCACATCATCAGTGGTCAGAAACTGTGCTATGTCTTGTGCTCTCTAGATCTGTTTTGAGGGTAAAAGGGAGGGCGTGGGCTTATTTGCTATCCATGTTCTCACCGCCTGTGCCAGTAGAGCACCTCAAAGCCCTTCTTTATCCGGTTAGATAAGATGTAGATTTCCAGTGTAAACAATAGAGCAAATGCAAACAAGAATCCACCTTTCTCTCCTTTTCCTTAAGAGTAGGTATTTATATTTTTTAATTCACATGCTTATATTAATTCATTAACATTTTTCTCTGGTGATCTCTTATCCAAAATTGTACTAGCATTCATTGCTTGCAATTCAGTGCCTTTAGTCTCATCTTAGGGCTACATCTTGCCGACTCCCTTGATGCCCTCTCATCTGGCCAGGCCAAGTGTCTGTGCAGTCACTTCACAGTTCACTGTAAAGAGCAAGGATTTTAGTTCTCTAATTTTGAAGGAAAAAAAAAAGTAGTAAAGAAGGTCTAGCAAATTGAAATATGACTTTTGGTATCTCAGTTACTTTGTCTGTACCAAGACATGCTTACTGGTTGGTTTGTTGTAGGGCTGTTTCAAAAGCAGAGAGATTTAGCGGAGACAATGTAATCTACAAGCCACCTGGGGTAAGTGTCACTATGTCTTTTATTCTGTTTGTGGTCATTATATGTGAATATGAACTAATGGAGGCTATGTTCAGACCATCCAGTTTGTTACTGCATCTCAAATCTGAATTTTATTTCATTACTAACGAGTGTGAGCAATAGGGTCACAGAAACTACTCTTTCTGAGTCAGTGAAAAAGATCCTGGTTTTGTTTGTTGCCAGCTAAGTGCACAAGACCTACAGCTGTCATTTTAAATGTCAATGTCCAGAAAGGTGGTGGGGTTTTTTCTTAGAAACATAGTCAACTTGTGTATAGATACTTCGTGTTCTGTAGAAGCCTTAAAAATCTCTGAGGTTCAACAGCTGGTGCACTTCATGATTTTCAAAGCAAGTGGCAATTACTAAGTATTTTTCTGACCTCCACTTGCCTATCTTGTATGTCTTAGCCCACGAGGGCTGTGAGCTGTTCTCTTCATTAAAAAACAAAGAAAAGAATTAGTGAAATGAATTGTATGTTAACTAATTCTCATAAACATAATTTGACTTGAGGAAAAATTCAATACGGAAGAAAATCCGCAAGAATTGCTTTTTAGAAAGAGAGTTGCTTATGAAAGAGAAATAAATTTTTAAAAGACCGAAAGGGGGAGGGAGTTTCAAACCTTTTCCTGCAAAACCAGATTTTTTACGTTACCTAATTTATATGGCATTTCTGGATTAAGGTGTGCTTAATCATGGCCACAGCTTGCGAAGTCATGCTTCACTTCATGTTAACCAAAATTGTAATTACACTAAAAGATGGCACCACTGAATCCTGAGTTAAAACTATTAGCAGATAAAGGAAAATTATTATTTATTCATCTCTCTTTGGCAAAGTAAATATAAAATATCAGTTTCGAGTCCTGTAGGACATTGGGGGAGGGATTTTTAGTGACTTTTTGTAACTATTAGCGTGAAGAAGCTTAATACCTGCATTTAGTTTAAGTGATCTTTTTAGGTATGCAGATACTATTTCTCAGCCTGATGGAAGTCTAAATAGCTTTAATATAAAGCAACCATAATTTGGAAAAAAAAATCTTTTCAGTTCTTGTCTTAAATGGAATTGGCAGCATAAATGATCATATATTTCTTTTCCTGTTGTAGTTTTGTAACAGTTAATAGAGATGTTGATGCACAGGGCTTGAATACTGTTATACGATTGGCTTTCAATATTTATATAGATATTGTTACTTTTGTGTTGGGTAGGTAATCTTCTTCAGAGATAGCAATGTCATTTTCACTGTTTCTCAACTGGTATATTTTTCTTTTCAACAGGAAAATGCTCCAGATATGGTGTATCTAGGCTCACTAACCAATTTTGACTTGATTTATGCATGGACACAAGATAAATGTGTACCACTCGTTCGAGAAATTACATTTGAAAATGGAGAGGTAAATTTTTTTTTCTACCATTTTACTTTTGGGGTTTCTTTCTCAAAGCCAAAATGTCTCCTCCAAGGTCTCTAATCCATGCTGAAGAACTTTCTGCACCTTTGCTTTTGGCAGAAAATAGCTGTCAGGTAACGTCTTTTGGCTGGACTTGAAATTCACTGGAGGCAGATTTCTGGTAGTTTTGTGCACTGCCAGAGTAAGAGGTCATAGTCATGCACAGAGATCACGTAGGAAGTGCCTGATGATTTGTGGAGTGCGGACACTGGACGCTAAGAATGTGAGCGTGTAAGAATGTGTGTCTGTAAGTACATAGGGGTGTGTGTTGTAGTATTCATCTGAAGTGCATATTTATACAGATGTTGTGACTAAATATTGATTTCAGGTAAGACATTTGAGTTGAGTGCTTTTTGCATCTATTATGACCTTGAAAAAATGTTTCTGGTCAGAGCAGGCAATATCCATGTCAGCGTGTACATCACAGTTTAACAGAGTAAAATAGTTGTGAACTATCCTTCAGTTATAATCAGCTTTTTAAATTTCATATTAAAGCTAGTGGTAGAAAAATGTCACTGTCTTAACCACTTCCAAAGCATTGTCTAATAAATAAGCACATTAAATGGTGGCTGGCCATCTACGGAACTGGAAATCTTCTGAAAATTGTCATAACTGTGTGATTTATTTATTATTTTTTTTGTCAGTCTGTTTAAGCACTGGCACCTTCTTAATCTTTTTAGTTTCACATGCTCTTTTAGCCATAATTCATAAGATGGAATTTGGTGGTGTGCTTTTAAACATATTTTTTTTCTTCTCATTATCCTTATCTTCTTTCAATGCTTTCCTATTTTCTTTTGTAACTTACTCTTCTTTCATATATTTTCCAAGTCTATAATATAATTTTTTTTTGTAGTAACCAACAGGAAAAACATCTTTAGAAAATTCACAGGTTTGTAGTATCTCAAAAGGAGTATTTGTACATGGCTACCGCATCTGCTAGAAACTGTGGTGAGGTTTGTAACAAATTGCAGCGTGTTGCCTGTCCTGGATTAGAAACTAAAGAATCAGTGCTGTGGTTTGTTCTCCGTTGGCACACAAGGTATTTCACCCTGCACCTGCAGTGTGCGTTAGGCTGCTGTTCCGGGCACACCAGCACATCGGGTTACAGGACAGAGGGAGGGACGGGGGGGTTGCACAAAATGGTTTAAGTACAACCTTCTAGTCAACGCTGCCAGCTTCTGTTGGGAAATTGTTAAACAAATCTTAATTCTTCATTTGCAACTCAGTATGTAAAAGATGCTGGATGTTGACATCTCTAGAAGTGTTGAGTAGGTTTCCAGTGTACTTTTCCCATGGTGAAATTGGATTCAGAGCCTTAGAAGCCAAGGTTCTCATCACTGTCAGCTTGTACCACACTGTGTCATGGTTTTCCTGGTTGTTCTCTCAACCCTCAGTTCTTGTTTACTTAGGCAGGTATTTACAATTCCAATGTGATGCTTTTCCTAGCAACATTTGTTAAAGAATTTCAGTGCTGCCAGTACCCAAACAAATTTAAAGGACACTTCTGCCTCTGAGGTTGTACCGTATTTAAATGGGCTCTTGATGCATACTGCACAGCGTTACAGGGTAAAAAGTGCTGTGACTGTTAAGCTGTGGTTATGGTACTAGAATACTGTAAAAGTAAGATAAAGACAAAAAATTCTACCATAGACTTTAAAGTCAATTTTAAATATCGAGATTGGCCTCTCTAAACTCCTGGTAGATTTTTTGTTTGTTTGTTTGTTTTTGTTTTTTTTCCTCATTTTCTCTGTTAATGTTTTCATTGTCTGGTAAGAGTTATGGGCAGGCTGGCCAGGAAGATGCCTGATCTGAACAGAGTTCATCATTGTGACTTTAGACAACATACAGTAAATGAACTCTGAAGTGGGGTCTTGCGCTGAGGAAGACTGTCCATTTGAGAGACAGTCCCTGTACTTGATAAGAACAGGGTGTTGAGATCAGTCATATCATTCAGAAAATTCACTGTTTAACCTGTAATAAGTCTATTTAGTTTTATGCTGGATGACTGCAATGAACTGTGTGGTCTACCAGTGGTCCTAAACTATAAGTTTTTGAAAGGATAACAAGTTTCTCAAAGCCATGTAGAAGTAATGGGGGAAGCTCAGATCTAATGAAAAATCTTTTGATGTTCTTGGTGCCAAACAAGACAGTGGCTTATAAGGAAGCCATCCAACGCCATGAAACAGCTGTGCCACTTGCTGCACCATGATGGTTGGACTTGATCATCTTAAAGGTCTCATCCAACCAAAGCAATTTTATAATTCTATGATCAGTAAGGCATGCAATGAAAGCTGGAATAGAAAAGCAAACAATGGAATGTACTTTATAGAAACCAGTTAGGGCCAAAATTAGCAAGGTGTTCAAGCCAGCTGTCCTAACAACCTGTTTGGAGATGAATTATCTTGTGAATATATGTCCCCAAGATTGTCCTTTTAGCTGCTTGCAAGCAAGAGGGGACCTTAGTGATGGAATACCAAGCTCTGTTTGGGAGTTCCCCCTCTGGAAATGTATCTGCTGAAACAAGTGAGGAAACAGAGACCTCATTGTAGTGGTATGAAACTGACTTTTTCCCATCCTCTGATAGGAGAGGAGACTGAGACCAGCCAAATTCATGTGTGTAAAAATGAAAAGGAGCAAATACAATTAGTGGTTTGGGAAGTGGATTGTGAAGCTTGGATTTAATCAAGAGCACTGAAGTTATGAGGATCTTTGCAATCTGCAATTAAAAGACCAAGCTTAAATTTACCTGACAGACTTGAGGGAGAATGACAGCCATTTCATGTACACCATGTAACCGGCTGCTACTGATATGAGTGTGCTTCTTCCAACTTACTGCAAACAGAAAATACTGAAGAAACTCTTCTATTTGTCAGCAGAACAAACAAGTGATGTCTTTCTCAAAAAGCATAGATTTTATTCTGATACAGGCTAGAATCAAAGAAATAGCAGCACTTGCCTCTACAGCAGTTGTGCAAATGAAAGATAGGCAAGGCTGTAGGCATTGGTTAGATGACAAATGATTATTTCTTCAATCAGTCTCTAGCAAGCTCAGCTGATGTTCAGAGTTGCCTAAAAATCACTTTTGAGGCAAGCAAATGCATGTTGTTCATGCTTTGTTTGGGTTTTGAGTAAAAGAATAATCCTGAATAAATTATTCCAGGAGTTCCTACATTTATCTGTCCCTGGACAGAGCTCTTTAAAAGGCACTTGGGCCTCAAGAATGCATTCCTGTGAGGAGCTAAAGCTTCCCTGCCCAACAAAGGTTTTCACTTCTTCATCAATTCTAGTAATTTAATACTAGCCTTTAAATGTAATAAGGATGTAATTGTGTTATACAGGTGACCAGTCAGATCACACTGACTGGCAAAGGAGCAGCACTTGATCGTAACTGATACAACTACATCATTAGCTTCTGCTTTTTTCTTTCTTTTTTTTTTATAGTGGAACTATTTAAAGGTACTTATTCACTGTGTTATGCTAAGCAAACAGCAGCTTACTACATGAACCAGGTTAGGAGTGGGTCTAGAATACACCTCCAGCTTCTCATAGCATTTAACACCATGCTGTTCAGGCCTTGCTGCTGTGTCTGTGAAGCTGTGTTTACTTGGAATTGGGCTATTTCTTTTGAGGGAGTAATCCAGTGCAATTGTATCCCTCCCTGAAATGTTGATGATAATGAAATACCTTCATCCTTTATCAGCTGTATATGATAGAGGAACGAGGCCTTGTTCACTGTGTCACTTGGATATCTTAGATGAATGGTCAGCAGTTAGCAGCTTTAGTCCTGTTCTTTCAGCTGATTTTAAAGTAGAGGTCTCACTGAATTTGAGAATTGCTGGAATCACTTAGTTAAGTGCCCCGAAGAAATGAGATTTGTTGTTTGTTTTCTGCGCAGGAGCTGACGGAAGAAGGCCTTCCTTTTCTCATACTGTTCCACATGAAAGATGACTTGGAGAGTTTAGAGAAATTCCAGCAGGAGGTTGCTCGACAGTTAATAAGTGAAAAAGGTTTGTACAAACTCCTACTTCTCGGGTTTACTGGTAGAATTTTCTTCAAGCAAACTCAGTAGAGTGGAATCAAAGGCCAAACAGAATCCTAGCTTTGAAGCTCTTAAGGCTGGAGGGCTTTTTATACTTTTGACAGTGAGGACCAACTCCTTTGGAAATTATTAAAATAGATACAGAATATATTAAGTAACTATTCCAGAAATACTTCTTTTCTAAATGACTTAACACAGTTTGAGAGGACATTAAACGAAATTTCAGTTTGTATTGTGACCAAAACCACTTTAAGAAAACCTGTTGTTTTGGTAGCATTAGTTATTTAAACCTATTTTCACGTTTCGCATGTTGTATCTATCTAATATCTCCACCTTTGTAGCAGTTATGAAAGTGGTTAGAGCTTCAAGCTAATAATAAAAAACCTTAACGTTATTTTTTTGCTCACAATTTTAAGGTACAATAAACTTCCTCCATGCTGACTGCGATAAATTCAGGCACCCACTCCTCCACATTCAGAAGACTCCAGCAGACTGCCCTGTCATTGCCATCGATAGCTTTAGGCACATGTATGTCTTTCCAGACTTCAGCGACTTGTCGTAAGTACTTTGTGCATTTTAATTTGAGAAGAACAAAGGAAATGCTCATATTTTAATCAGTGCAATAGCAGGAAGGTGAATAAAATCTCAGTTAGATGAGGCTGCCTACGTGTGGTTCAATGTCAGAGCCTTGAGACAGTGAGAGTCGGTGTGAAGCCATTGTTTAAATGGAGTTGCATTGCTTTATGCAAGAAGAGAACATCGCATTAAGATTTTAGAGGCTGCTCTTTCATTTCAAAGTTATGCTGTTTTCCATAGTTCTTACGTGTTTGGAGTGTGGCATGGTATTTTTAGTGGTGATCTTATCGATTAACATTAAAAGTTTTAAAATATGACATTAAGTGCTGTGTTATGCAATGATTACTGTAAAATGCACCACGTAAGAATTCCCAGCCTGCTGGTTTGGTTTTTCCTGCTGTGCAATCCCAGCGTTCCTGCATCAGGCTAAACCTGGGAAGCTGGCAGAGAAATCCTTGAGTGGGTTTCTGAAATGTTCCACGTGCAGCTTGGAAGATGGCTGATCCTTGGCATGTTACCTGGATAAAACGTGTGAGAGCGAAGTGTCGGTGAAATATTACTGTGGTAATCCTCTTTACATCAGCCTGTCTCTTTATGTTGTACTGCCTTGGAAGCAGATGTTCCGTCTCCCATGGCTCGGTTGAGGAGTGAAGATGTGTAAACGTTTCCTTCAGGAGCTTTCAGCATGAGCCAGGCGCTCTGTCTTTGTCCTCGGGTTGTGTGCTAGACTCCGGTTTCTGTCTCAAAGGAGGTATCCCCACAGACATCGCTTGTTAAGTCCTGGTTATATGCCTAGGCTTTGAGACCTGAATTCTTGCTTGCTCATACTTTTAAAAACTCGAGGTATTTCATTTTTGCCAAAGCCAAGGATTCAAAGCTCAGACTTAGCATGCAATGTGAACATAGTCCCTTGTCTAATTCTGCCATTCCAGCAGGCATTTTTGTACCTGAAATGTTGACAACTGGAAGGAAAGTTCAAACTTAAGCTTCTCTCCCTAATTCTTCGCAGACTTATTCTTAAAATGTAGTCTCTGTTTGATGATCTCAAATAGTGCTTTTCAAATGCCAGAAGTTGTGTGTGTTGAAGCTCTGATAGTGACTATTTCTCCCTGTGTTCCTGTATCTTTGGAGGATCATGTTCACTGCACATGCCAGTACTTTAAAAAAAAAAAGTGGAATATTTCCATTTTGAAAGCACTCTTTTTATTGTCACATTTTGAAACTCCTAAAAGAAATTAATATCTCTTCTAGGCATAACAGAGATGTTTGGTTTAGACTTTCATGTTCTGTTTCTTAGATGTACTGTCTGTGAAACGCTGTCAGAATAACAACAGCTGCTGGCCTGTTTGTTTACCAGTCATTACACACAAATGAAGATGAGAGAGATGTCAGGACTGTAGACAGTTGCTTAATGATAAATAATCATTCAACCTTACTCTAAGGAGATTGAGCTGATACTTAGAAATACCTTGCAAACGGTTTGGAAACAAGGAGAGCTTGGAGCTCCTGGGTTGATGATCTTTCAGGTGTGTGTTTGTGGTTTGGAGTTTTGGTTTGGTTTTGTTTGGTTGGTTTTTTTTTTAAATAATAAGTAAAAATCTTAATTCTGAAACTCCTATACCTGCCATTTCAGTACATTCTTCCACTTGAGGATTTCTGCCACTTTAGTACATTCTCTGGACTCTTCTACAAACTGGCCCCAGTCTGCCTCTTGTACTGTCAGTGCTACCACCAACCAGTTTGCATATGGTTGGTCCTTTCAGAACTGGCCCACTAAAAGATACCTCTCTTTTAGGAGCTGTCTTTTGAGGTATTTGCACTTTGTAGGCAAATGAGACCACCACCCAATATTTTGCCCTCATAATAGGGCCAGGTGGCCAAAGTCATCCTGCTGTTCCAGGTCACAAATGATAGCAAGGTGTGTTCAACAGATCAGTTGTGGCTTCTCAGCAAGGACTGGCTGAGATACAAGAGGTTGTAGGCACCAAATGCCCTTGCTGCATTAGGAGAGGAGAAGAGGTTGTTGTGGAATGTCTCCAGCAGTGCCTCACCTAGAACAGGGCAGGAGCCCCAGGCACAGCAGGGAGCAGTGATCCTGCTGTCCCTACAAATGGGCTGGCATGAACCCCCTTCTCTCCATCAGTACTAATTGCTGATTTTATCTAGGGAGGGAGGAGATCCCTCAAAGGACCACTGTAATGCTGGTCAGTTACAGACGTTGCTGTGGTGATACCCTCTGACTCTAAATTATGCTACATTTCATCCGTAGAGTTTTCTGATGATCTGAAATACTGCTGATAGCCTGTCTGACCACGCGTTGTCCCTCTTCCCTCAATGCAATAATGGGTCTGATGAAAGACTCCTACAAAACCTGTCTTCGTTCCTACCTTACCTTTTGATTGCATGCATAGTGCCCACGTCAGAGTTTTTATCTCACCTTTAATACTTATTAGATCAACTCTTCATTTTAAGCTTTTTAGTCTATCTGACATTTCACAAATAAAACTGGACGCTGTAGTTTAGCACGCTTGCTGTGGGTGCCAGTAGATGATCTCAGATTAGATTTCCATTGATATCCTCTTAGCGCTTGTCTCCAGCGTATGTGCAGTTGCTGGGGCACTGGAGAGCCTTTCAGAGATGTTTTGTCAATACCGCTACCCAACTGTCATTTGTATCCGTGAACTGTGCATTTGGAACCTGCTGTTCCCTCTTGCATTATGGTTGGTGGGGAGCTGGAGCGAGTACACAATGAAGTTATCAGCTAGTACCACTCTGCGGGAGTTATTGAAAAGATGAAATACTTCCTGTGTTCTCAAGAGACAGTGGGAAGAAAAAGAAGCTGGTAGGATACCTTAACAAACCACTTGGCTTCCTGGCCTCTGTTAATCACCAAAAAGCAGACATTGTGTGCTAGATAAACAGAAGTTCTCCGCTCTAAACAGCGCGCTTTAAGTCTTCTGTGTTTGGATTTAATTTGTAATAACATGCGGGCGTTTCTGTTGGATTTGTTCCAGAGTTCCAGGTAAACTGAAGCAATTTGTACTAGACTTGCATTCTGGAAAGTTGCATAGAGAGTTCCATCACGGCCCTGATCCAACTGATGTAGCACCTGGACAGGTAAGGTTGCAGCAAACACATTTAATTTGGCCATTGAATAAAGACCTTTTTTTACTCCTTGTCAGAGCTGTACTTTCTAATTTGTGTGTACTCTTAACTTCAGTCTCCGGAAAGAGAAACCTGTTTATAGAAGGGTAACAGTGCCACTTGTGCTTAGCTCTTCCTTTAAACAAGTGGCATGAGTAGTGGTCACAGGCTGCATTTGTCCGTTTGGATTCCTCACTGTTCTGCGCAGAGGTTGTCATGTGTGTCACTGCACACCTGGAAGTTGCTCCTAGGATCTCTTCAGGGACACAGCTACTGGCTCCTCCTCCAGACAAAATTCAGGAGCGCTTCAGTGTTTCATTTAATCCAAGAGGCAGAAGAGAAAGGCCCTTGCTAGCCCCAGTTCCTGCTGCAGCCCAGTCTTCTAATTGTCTTGATCAGCCTTGTGTCGTCTTGATACACACCTCAACTCAGATGCTTGGTGTCATGCTGAGAAGTGCAAATGTGACAGCCTGTCAGGCAGCCTTCTCAGTACCTCAGGCACTCTCTAAAGAAACAACTGGTTTTAAACACTTCTTTGAAATTATATGTTGCATTGTCTAGGGCTCAAAGAACCATGCTAGTCTCAGAGAAGACCTGGTGCCTTGGCCCATCCCAGAACCCATGGGTGAGAAACAGAAATGGTTTATGGCTACAGGCTCATTTTCATGGTTGAAATGAAGGGTGGCATTGAGCTAAGCCATGTGAGTGCAGCCTCCTGTTGCCCGCTCAAAGTTAAACAATTTGGAAGCATGAAAGCCCCAGAGGGCTTGCCATGGGCCAGGAGAATCACTGCTTTTGAATGTTGTCGTGACGGGCCATAAAAACATGAGGGCTGAATTGTCTCAGCAGTAATTCATTTAACTGGTAACTCCCCGTGTTTCTCAGGAATTCATTGAGCAACCAGAATGCAGGTCAACAGGAGCAGATGCAGAAAACAGACCTGGAGACTGAGGCGTAGGCCAGGCAGTTGGTCAGCTTGGAGCTAGACAGGCGTGTGTGAGGAGGAGACACTCTGAGGCCATTGCAGTGTGGAGGAGGCTTGGCCAGAGAGGGAGGAGACCTGCTGAGTGAGTCCCCGGGTCCTGCTGCCTGTCTGGGCCCAGGCATGGTGCCTAGAGCTGCAGGCTTCCTCTGGTCTCCATTCTGCCTTGAAAAATGCCCACCAAGCCTGGGATGGTGGCTTTCTCATCTCCGCACAGCGTCCTGCCATCTTGCGGGAGATGTTTGTGCCTGTGCCAGGAAAATACAGGCCTCAACTGAGCTGGAGGCTGCTGGCTTGGGTCATGTATGTTCCCTTGAATTGCATGTTTGAGTATTTTAGTTTCCACAGAAAAAAAACCCTGTATTTTGGCAGCGAGGCCACTTTTCCTGGTGTATCTCAAAACCACACATGCTAGAATGCTTTCAAAGCAGGGGGTAGCTGGACTCAATCGTACAGTGGGCTGCATTTGAATTACTTTTAAGTCCCTTGTACAGAAATTTGCGTGACGGCCGTTACCTCTGAGATGTGCCAACAGGAGGAACGTCCTTAACTGACGGAAAAATGCAGCCCCTCAGTTTGTGAGAATGCTGGACGATGTGCACTTCCATCATTAATCTTAGAAGTTCATTTAATAGAGTTGATTATTAAAATGAGTCTTAATGAGCAATTTTCCTGTTTGTTCTGTTTTTCAGCCAATTCAGGACTTAGCAAGTAGCCCACCAGAGAGCTCATTCCAGAAACTGGCACCCAGTGAACATAGGTACACCTTATTGAGGGAAAAAGATGAACTTTAAAAACTTGAAATAATCTTGCAAGCCTTTCAGACAGCAGCATTGACTTCTGTGTGGTGGAAATAGTAAACCTATATTTTCATAATTCTATGTGTATTTTTATTTTGAATAAACTGAAAAATAATGGTTTTTTTTCTCCCCAGGCTTGTAAATACATTTGTTTGGTGGGTCATTCTGTACAGCATCTTTCAAACAGTATCTTCCAAATGCTCTAGTGAAGTATCAAAGACCCATCCAGACTCTTGATCTAACTCTGTTCTGTAAAACTTTTTATAATCCAAATGAAGGTATCCTTGCCAGAGACATGCTGTTAACTTGCACTATCCCATTAAATAGGACTTTTGGGTTGTTTTCTGTGTAACCTCGGTAGTATGTGCTTTTCTTCTTCTTCACGTGGACAGCTATCCTGGTAATCTCTTTCTTTGTCACATTTTTCTCCAACTTAAGAGGGTCTTCTATTCTGGATACTTGGGAGGGGAATAAATTAAAGTTTTACAGAATCTCGTGTGGTGCTTTACTGGGTGTAAATGTCGAAGTGATTAAAGAATTCTGACTGTTAAAATAC
This sequence comes from Eurystomus gularis, assembly GCA_013400335.1. NCBI lineage: Eukaryota > Metazoa > Chordata > Aves > Coraciiformes > Coraciidae > Eurystomus > Eurystomus gularis. Next base: position 91,648 of record VZZY01007301.1, on the reverse strand, counting down.
CAAGCAAGGAAAGGAAGTTTTAATGATAATGGCTGTACTTGGGTTCGAAGGGGTGGATTGACTGGCTCTGCTCTCCTGCAATTAAGATTATTATCCACACGATTGTGTTAAAAGAACCCTTCAAAGCAGGAGAGGACCTGGGGCGGGCTGCCGTCTTTGTTTTGTCACTCTTAAATTAATCTCTGTATGCATGTGTTGCAATTTTTTTCCTTTGGGTCCCTGCCTTCCTGGCAGATGTTTACTTTCTGAACAACCATTGCACGTTTTCTGTTACTGTCTCGCTTGTGCCTTATTGCATATTCTTTAGTTTTGCTCTGAAGAAGGAATTCCTACTTTTCTTTCCTGTTGTGCACACCAGAATGTGGGCTTTTCTCACTGAGTCTTCAAACTCCTTGATGAGATGAACATATAGAAACTGTAAGATGGAAACCTCTCTGTTAATTCGGGGTGCATTGCTGGAGATGAGTTAGTGTTGGGTTTGTACAGTCCACTTGGTACAATGAATCTAGGTCCACGGCTTGGGCCCCCAAGGCTTAGTGTCCTTAGAAGCAAGCTTGTTCTTTGCAGAGGTGGACCACTGGGTTCAAGTTTCCTTCAGTGAGTGACCCACCTGCAGGTCACAGGACTCCTTTCACCTCTCAGCTAGATGCCACCTACTCAGAAGACTGACATGGTCCTGTGCAACTGTGCCAAAAGCTGGTCCCGGGAGAGGCTGCTGAATCAAGGCCCTGCAGCAACAGGCAGGTGAGCTTCCTAGGGGGTGATTCTGAGGAGAGTTCCTAGTACCAGCCACCACTAAGCTACAGCTGAGTGGGTGCAGAATTGGTAGCTAAGATTTATTTAAAGGCAAACACTTTTTTTGGCAGATTTGTGGACATTAAGTGTGTGAAAGCCAGGTCTTCTCCTGTCCGGCTCTCCTCCATGTTATGGCCAAATCAAGCATCTTTGGGAGCTGTTTCATACTGCCTTCTGCTTGGGATCTAAAGCTGGGAGCAGGGTGTGGTTTTAAGGCTGCCACTTGTTATCTGCAGGTGGTGCTCCAGAACTACTGGAGTTGTTTAGGCAGCTGAAATGTTGGTCAGTTCCTCCATAGTGCCTGCAGGTACTCATCTTACTCCTCTGAGGTTCCTCTTTTTCCTTGGGATTATCTATAAATCCTGGTTGGTGGAAGACATCTTGACTTCTCTTTCTGGAGAGAGATCCTTGCTCATCATACACCCACTCCAGTGGCTGGTGCTTTCAGCTAGAAACTGGAAAGAGGTGACCCCTCCCCACCCCCCCAGCCACTCCTTAATCCAAGTTTGCTTTTCCGAGGACCTGTTCCCAGAGCTTTGGCATCCCAGCACTAGGTAGACAATTAGACGTGCAGTTTCATGGCAGTTGCATGCTCAGGTACTTTCATTGTGTATCCACTGGGGTTGGACCCGATTCTCCTGGGTTCTTGATGACCACTGACCTGGCCGTCCCAGCTTTCAAGTGACTTTTCTGTTTGCAAGCAGAAGGTTGAACAGCTAAAGTCTAGGCTGAGTATCACTTGAGCATGTCAGTATCTCACGATACAGAGAATTTACCGAGAGCAAGTGATGGACAAAATGTGAGACGTGTTTCAAACGGAGCCCTTCAACTCTGATCATCTGCATCAATGGTTCCAACCCTTTGGTGCTCAGCTCACCACTCCCTTCAACGCTTCTTGAGGCTTTCATGAGAAGTTGTCCAACAATATTGGTGGTGTTCTCATATGGGACAAAACCATTCCAAGCTCTCTTTAATGGAGCTGAAGGAGCCCGCTGCTGAGCTTGCACCTGTGTCTGAGTTACTAGAAGCATGCAAAATTCTTAGGAACCCGTGTTAATTTCAGTCCATGTAACTTTCAGTAGCTGAAGCATCTGCTTGGTAACTGGGGTTCTTAAATCTTGGTAATGCAATTATTTTAATAATATAAAAATTGTGAGGGATTAACCTTTTAGATGCTGCAAGGAAGTAAACCCCCATGTTCTCAGTAGAAGCCACAACCAGTCTCACAGGCAAAAACTTTTATTTGGTCTGGAAGAGTTATTTATCTTACATTTCTTCTAACACACCTAGCAGTTCAGATGCTAGGTTAGTTACTCACGTGCCCGTGTTTCTTCACAATGTGTAAATAACCCACCTATTTTTAAACACCATAGCTTAAATAATAAGTCTCCCAAGTCTAGCGTGGACACATTCTTTTGAAATGGCTTCCTTAAAGCCGCGAGGAGGAAGGGCAGGGTCTGTGCTAGACGTTCCGTAACATGAGCGCGCAGCCAGCCCTGTTTGTATCGGCTGTGGCAGGAATTCAGATTTATGAACGCAGATTGTCCTGGCAGGAGTCCAGCTCGGGGGGAGAGGGTGGAGTCCACGCTGGCTCCGATGTGGCTGCTGCCGCTTCAACGCACAAGGTTTCGAAGCAGGCAGTAGGAAAGCAGAGGTGGCTTTTAAAATCATACACAGAATCAACCAGTTCGATTAAGAACATTCTTTTTCCTAGAGTCTTCCTTGAAATGTAGAAATTGCATACCAAAGGCATGAACGGTCTTAGTGGGAGGCTGTTACAAGCTTATTAAATGCGTTTACATCCAAAGTAGATGCATTTAAAGAAAAGCACTTTTTCCCTGACAGGGGCAAACGAGCTGAACGCCTTGGCTCGTTTTCCACTCCCGCTGGCTTTACAGATGCAGGCACTGTGGCTTTAGCACAGGCCTTTTTGAGAACGTTCACAATGACTTGTGAGAACTGTTCTTGCACATGAGCTTCCCTGAGCCTCGGACCTACTTGAAATAGACACGCTACTCTGACCGATCGCAATTTCAATTGTATTTTGAAAGTAATAAGGAAGAAGTGTTCAGAAAAAGATATTTGTGCTGTAACTAACAGTTGCTTACAGTGTCTCTAGGCACGAAAGCCTGTCATCGGTCACCAGCAGACGTCAGAGTACGGGTTAAGAAAAGGAGGCTCTGTCCACAGTGACGGTGTTCCCTGCTCGGGAGCCTTATCACTGAACACTGACTTCAGTGCTCATCTAACTAGAACTGGACCAATTCCTCCGAGCTGAGCTCTGGCTGAAGGGAACAATCTAAAAACTTTAAAAGCAGCTTCCCAACCTCAATTTCTGTTCCCCCAAACAGCAGCAGCAAGAGCGTGGGAACTGTCCTGGGAGGATGGAGGTAGGACCATGTGCTGAACTGTAGAGTATGTGACAATAGTATAATTATGCGACAATAAAAACACATTAACACTTCTGTATTTAACAATGAAAGTTTCAGAAGCAAAAGGCTTCTAAAGCAGCAAAACAAGGATGGCAAGAGTAACAGGCACCCACTATGAAAAGCCAGCCGAAGCACTACCACTGTCTCACCACATACAGGCTCCACAGATGGCCCGAAGTCTTGGCAGGGCTGAGGAGCTGCCCTGCAGGGCGGGTGGAAGTTTCGGAACTGAATGGCACGCAGGAGCTGTGCTGATGACCCAAACTCGCACCCTGTACTGACTCTGAACAGTACCAGGTTGATGTTGCCAAACAGGCCTCTGGTCGGGGGCTGGCAGCTGATGCTGGCACCATTTCAAGGGCCTCGCTGCTTCACCAGCCTTCGACCTGATGCTGCCCTTGAGGGATAACAACGACTACTGAGGGAGCGGGCCTGGCTGCGGCACCGCCTTCCAGGGAAGCCCTTTAGCTCTCCTGCCCGAGCTGCTGGTGACAGGAGACGAGAAGCAAGGGCAGTGAGCGCCGCTTCAGTAAGCTGAGGCTTCAGGCCCAGCGTGCCCGAGCGTGGCACGTCACCCCGCATGGTGTTCTCGGGACAAGGCAAGGTGTTGAACAGCCACAGAAAATTACTGTTCGCCAGCCGTCGTCCTGCAGGGCTGCTGCTTAGACTGTTTATTCTTAAACTACACTTTGCATAAGATGAGTTTACATTTTTTTTTTTTTTATAAAAGGTACCTTGAAAAGGGGAAAAGCTGCTCATGATGCTGCTCTGATTGGGCGGATGGAGGCAGATGTGGGAGGTACAGAAGCTTTTCTCCACATTGCTCCCAAACATTTCCACCTGTTCTTGTGGCAGCTACTGCTTCCCTGTGCGTTACGGAAGGGGCACAGCCCGGCATGCCCCGCGGGTATACACAGGGGGGGCTTGGGAAGCCAGGTAAATGAGAGTAAATTTAAAGTACATGACCATGAAAGATAGGTGGAGCTTATCTCCTTTTCTTTGGAGCACTCTAAGAAAAGCTCCAGCTTCAGCTGGAAAGCATTAAGGGTTTTCCAAGTATCGCTTTGTATTGTCTGCAAGACACTGTGCAGATTTGGCACGAAGCACCCGTCTCACCCATGGTTACAGCTGTGCCTATGGCTCACCTAACCATTTTATAATTAAAAGTTACCCATGTAATTTTTAAAGGACTGGTGTCACCATATCTGAAAAGAGAAAAATCTGCCATTAGTGTTTCACCCCTCCCACCGTCCTCAAAGTTCACACAACTCAGCCTTGTGTTTGACCACAAGGCTTCGAGTCGGTCGTTAGCGCGGCTGCTCCTCCTTAGTTCCTAGTCCTAATGAATCTGCACTTCCGCTGGACTTTTTGACACTTTGGCAAGAAAGCTCCGGACAGCTGCAGGAGACCTGCTCAATCCTTTTTTGTTTCCTTCTTTGTATCAGTTTTCCACCTGTGAAACCCAAAATCCCACCACCAAGTGCAGCTGCAATTCCTGCCACTTTGAAGCCTGCAAGGAGACCAAGAGGACCCCCCACCACTCCACCAATGACTGCACCTGCCACAGGCAGAGCTGCCAGCTTGTATTTTGCGGCCTGTAAAGGGAAAAAAAACACAAGAATTAGAATACTTGCCTGCGGCGATGCGCGTTTTCCCTTCATTGCTCTTGGCAACGACTGGAATGCTCAGGGATAAATAAACTTTACAAATTACTATTTTTAAAATTCTACTATCCCACATCTATCGCAGAACGTCCTAAAAACAATTGGAAATGGAGCTGTCTCAGGCACGCGGTTGTGAGCCAGGCCCCTTTGGATCTGGCTGATGATGTGGGCTATTTATTACCTGGTCCCCATCCTTAAATCCAAGGAGGAATGGGGAAGACGCTCAGACTTTTCAGTAACGGGTTTGTGGCTTGTTAGCAACCACCACTGACACCTGCACAGAACGGGACTGAACTGCCTGCTACCATCAGCCTGTTGGTTTACACTCACTTGATTCTCATAAGCCAATCGCTGAATGTGCTGGTCAAAATAGTATCAGAATCGCATAAAAAAAGAAAAAATTGGTGTTTCCTAGTAGCCTAGATATGATAGAAAATTACAAGAGATTGATTTTTTTTTTCCCCTGCTACCTTTGGGCCATTTCTTCTGCATTTCCTTAATTGCTGGCTCCCTCAGCATTACAGACGGCAGATCAATTGGGTTAATACAGAGGACTGCTGGGAGGCAGAGGACCATTGATTCACCAGCGGGAGCAGATCCCTACCTTCCCCAAGCTTTTGGTTCCCTCTTCAACATTCACAGCGGCACTGTTGACATGTTCTTCAATCCTGTCAATCTTCTCCTGCTGAGACTAGATGCAAAGGAATTATGAGTGAGGGGCCCTGCTGGGAAGCAGCAGTGAGCCAATACCCACCATTTTAATGCCTGTAATCAGGGCCCCACAGCCGCTTTCATCTGCTGCACACTGCGGCCGGGCAGCCTCAATGGGCCTTCATTAATGGCATCTGATAAACCGCACTGAAACTACAAACTTACCTCAAAAATCTTAACTGTTAAGTAATAATGCAGCGTGGCTATTGTACAGCGCATTGCTGCAGGTAGAGAAAACAACCCCAACCATGCGATTTCTACATCTTTTCTGTGAAAAGATGAACTTGCATTCCAAAGGGAAAAAGAATCCAAACTGGGCTTTTTTGTTTCCTGCTGAGTTTCACATTCGAAAAAAAATTCTCGAAGAAGCATTTGTAAGGTCGGTACCAACTCCACCATACAAAGGTGCACCGAGAAACCTAAATAAATGGAAGTGTTTAATTACGACATTCTACAACAGTGACTTAACTTTTACAAATAGAGTAGTGACAGTACTGAAAATACACTTGATGCTGCTCTGCACCTCGCTGTCTGGTTTTACACAAACGTCCCACCCTTTCTCCAAGTGCAGTGAGATTCCCCTGCGCTCCCTCGCAGAGAACACTGGAGCAGAACCTAAACGGGGCTGTAGGTTTGCTTGTTCTTATTTTAATCTCAGCAATACCCAGGCTGGTTTATGTCACAAAATAATGAGACGACTTCACGGTCACCTCAAAAGAAAAGGCATTCTGAACTTTCTTCCTCTTTCTAATTTGGAAACTGCTGAATCCACCGGGTCTTGTATTTTCATCTGCTATCCAATCCACACACTTCAGATGCTTGCTGTTATATCTAATGATGGTTATGTGTAAAATCCAGACAGTGCTGGGAGCAGAAGCTCCTCCTTTTTAGCTAACGCTGCTAACATGTAGGCTACTGAACAAGAATTTCTGCAGCCCCTCTCGAGCCTAATGAATCTTAGTCCTTTTTTTTGTCCATGTGAAGCAGCGCATACTCAGCAGAAAGGATAAAAGTTAGCTTATCTATCGCAACTAACCCAACAGCAAGGAGGTTAAAGAACTCTCCTAGAAGATGAGAACTGTGGATTTAATTTCCCTGTGGCACAGGAAGAACTAAACATTGGGAACCCAGTGTGGATGATAAAGACCTGTTGGCAGCTTTGTGAGAGCAGAGAAAGGGCTTAATAAAGGTGAGGGAAACTTCCGATTTTTCTAGTACTCTTTACTTAATAAGTGAGAAAAAGCACCTGAGCGACACTCGCCCTGTGCAGCGAAGGCCGTCACCACCACTACAGTTAGAAACGGTAAAAGCAAACGGGAGCTGGGTAGGAGTGTGTGGTCAACACTGCAGGCCTTCTCCTAAGGTTCCGCTCGTGGCCACGGGCACTGGCTAGAACATCAGCAGTTGCTCTGGGGACGAACTGCGGAGCGACTTCCAGTACTAGTGCTGAAGCAGCAGACTACTGCCTCCTAAAAAACTACCTCGAGAGAGCCTGAATCAACAGGAGAGCCACGAAGATACTTGTAGCAATGAGTCACCAAAGCAGGGCAGGAAGAGCTGTCCGTTTTCTAACCAGAAGGGGCAGCTGAGTAGGTAAACTAACGCTTTTAACATTCCTCCTCTGTTGGCACTTGAAAATCAAAACAAAACCTTTCACCTTACAGCTGGACAGTTTGAGGTAAACATTGAATGCAGCACCTGTGACTTGGGGAAGTATCTCACGTACTGGCTTTGGAACTCTGGGTGTATTTACCAAAGGTCCCAGGTGGCAAAGACAGCACCTTCGTGCAGGCACCTCAGCTCACTGTGGGGGAACTGCTCTGCCTCTGCTGGCATCTTCCTGAGGTTCCTCACAGTGACTGGGATTTTCTAGTCTTGAATATTGGACTGAGTAAATGCCATTAATGTTATTCTGCTGTTCTATCACTTTGATCAAGTCATACTGAATTCTGGCTATGGGTGGATGTATTGCTCAACTTTTTGACCCATTCACCCTCTTTTTGTACAAGGCTCTGTCTAGGACAGAATGCAGGATTAATACTTACACTGACTAAGAGAGAAAAATCAGTCACCAGCTGGCTAAGCTGAATCAAGTCCTACAGAAAAAAAAAAAAAAGGCACAACAAATGTTATTTTGTAATAGTTCCTAAAAACAAGAGCACCAACATGGCAGTAAGGGAGTTCCAACACACCTCTTCTAACGTTTCCCAGGATTCAGCTGCGTTTTCTTCCTGAGGTATTTCGGGAAGGCGGGAGGAGATCTGGATTAAACTTTGGGAGCCGTCCTTCACTTCCGTGCTATATAAAGTTTCTGAATGAGAAACATGAGGTTTATAAATAAACGCACTGAAACAGAGTGCAGGTGACATGCCAAGTTTCTCGCTCTTAATGTTCCTCAAGGATAAATTGATATTTAACCTAATTCAAGCCACGCAACAGCCCTGAAGATGGACTTATAGGGAGAAGTCTTACAGCACTAGACAGTTTCTTACAAGGAAGTTATTGCCAAAGAAATGGATTAATTTCTACCAGCGCACTTTCACAATCAGTTCTGAGAATGATATTAAATTATACCCCTGAATTCAAGGTCAGTTAATTAATTTTGTATCAACCACGCTAAGAAAACTGAGCTTGGAGCAAAAACTTTTCCTTTACATACGACACAAAACCACTGCGCTTCCAAAACGGAGTAGACAGTTATTCATTTTATGATTGATTATTACGCTACGGGTTTGACTCTCAGCCATTTGGGGCTAAAGGAAGCTGGAGGCAAAAGCTTTCCAAGTAAAAGCAGTAAAATCCATCATTCCATGCTGGATCCAGCCGGGTGACATCCAGTACTGTGAGGATGACAAACTGAGGCAGCTCAGAGGTGTCAAGGAGACGTTCTCAAGTATCTCCCTTTCTAAATCACCTGGCTGCATGCAGAAGACAGTAGGACAAAGTATGGCAGAAAAATTGGGGAAGGAGAGACAGGCGGGTGGCGTGGGGGAGAGCAGGTCTAGGGAGTGGAGGCACACGTATCTCCTCCAAAGAGCCCACTCGTGAGCCACTGTGGATGTAATGGACACGCGCCTCGCTGTGGGGAAGGAATTAAGTGGTAAAAAAGAAATATAGCAAATGAGTTTGGCTTGTCATGGCAAGGATCAAGGAACAGCTTGCGAGTATGAAAGGCAGGCTGGAGAACGTTTGTATGTAAATACACGTGCAAAGACCACGTTAATTTAGACAACTCCAGCTCCTGGGGGAAGATGGCTACTTCAGTAGGACACGGATGTTTTCTTTCTTGGGAGGGTAGTATCAAGAGAAAGTTTAATATGGGGAAGACTGGTTGGAGGTGTCTAATGATACTGAAGTGTAAATATTGCATTAAAATCTTCTTTAGAAACAATGTGCCAAGGTACTATGATATTATACGACTGTTACTATAAGAGATATGAACAATGGAAAACAAAAACAATTGTATTCATAAAAAAGGCAGTAATAGTGCATGCTTATTCATGGAACTAATTTAACATAAAATAAAAATGATACATTTTTATAACATTTGTCCATTTCTCACCATTTTTATCCCAGTATCTCAAAATACATTAAGGACCTAATCTTCCTACTCCTAGATCAATAGAATGTCAATGAAGCTGATCCTCAGCCATCGTTACTAAGTAAGAGTAACAATGATGGAGTAAGAGATTTTGGGCTTGGTTTTCTCGCTAATTATTTCTTTAAGAACCCAGACATGGAAGGCAGTTCACCTTCCACAATCATCACCTGTTCTTCCAGAACATACGTCTGATTTATAACATCGGATTAATTAATGTTACATACTCAGTTCTAAAATATTGCTTTTACCTTTTCAACATTATTAATCATATATCCAAATGTGTGCATTTTTGGAGAAACCACTTCTGCTACATATTCTGACATTTAACATTGGGTTTGAGTATTTTATTCCATTTTGATACTTCACAATCCTATTTCAAAATCAAATTTCTTCTGCCAAGAGAAGCGTACTCTTCCCTAATCAGCCACATGCATGCTAAGGTGTTTGAAATTAAAATATTCATAATTGAAAAGCGAAAAAAAAAAGCTCACTAAGCAAAACTGCCTCACAAATTGTGTTCCCTGCTGTGATCCGTCCTTACCAATCTATGCTGACCTACTGGAGAAAAGCACATCCTTCTAAGTACACAAATAATAACGAAGTTTTCCATCACACACATTCCACAGAATTTTAATTGTACTCAGGGTTACAGTGGAACCGTTTTCTAATAGCTAAAAATTACTGGGAAAAAATTCCAAGGAAATTCTTTACTCACTCCAAAAAACTAAAGTAAAGAAAGAACAAGAGGGGTAAGAGAAGGTGAAGTCACATTTGGGCTGAAAGTATGAGTAAGAAATTTATATTCACTAGTTCATGTTTTATCAAGTCTAAGCGATTGTAATAGAACAGAGAATGGAAGTGGCTCCACCTGCCACTTGCAGCATCTCCACAGAAACGCAGGAATACAAAACACCTCTGCAGATTTCACAGAGCAGCTTCACACCTCATTACACTCAAGATAAAAATCTAATGCTCCAGAAGATTCAATATGTTGCTTAAAAGATTTTAGTAATTTTAAGAGTGGAGTCTCACCTTTTGTTAATATTTGTTTAAAATGCAATTAAATTCCATTTCTATTGGACCTCGCCTGAGGATGGTGAAAGGGGGAAGGGACTACATCGTATCACTGACATGCCTTCCAAACGGACTATTTGAATTTGTAAACTCCTTCCTCCTCTCCCAGATGGGAAGCAACACGCTACAAAGAACAGGCAGACTGAAGCTCCTTTGATTAAGATCAGCAGCCAAGATTTGCTTTCAGGGCTGCAGCCTCTAAGCACAAAAGAATAGGCAAGATATTGCACCTGTGTTAGCAATTCAACAGCGCTGCTTCCACGGGCAGGCAACGTGAAAAAAGGACCTGTTTAATTGTATTTAGTTGTCTGCCTGACTGTACGTTTCACTTTAAATGGGGTGAATTATTTCCATATTCTTGAGCAGACTTGCAGGAGCATGTCGTTCCAGTAATATTTCTCTGTCCTTCTCATCCCAATCTTTCTGATCAATTTCTTGTCCTTCTGAGGTGCTGTCAAGCTCAGTGGCCTCCATACTTTAAAGATATTTCTGATTTAAAAAGCAGTTCTGTTCTTTGAAATGAAACTTTAGTTCCCATTTGCCACCCATGTAACTTAGAAAAGCAATAGGCCAGTACCTTTCCAATGAAATACCAGAACGTATTGAGGACAACTGCAGAAATTTCACATTTAGTTCTGATTTCAACAGAGAAGAGCTTGCAAAGAGCCAGAAAGTAATGGCTAATGTGAATGAAGGGGATCACTGAACGCCAGAGTTCACTGTGCTAAAACACAGAGTGAAAGACTGAAGACAAGGAGATATCAACAAATTCATCAATAGAAACTCTGAGGAGGAAGTTCCTAAAGGATAAAGGACTGCAGAAGAGCTGTACACCAAGTCTTTATACAACACGTAGATGTCATCAGGTATTTGATGCAATTAATTTAAATTAAGAAAGGGAAAAAAAAAAGGATAGGCTGGAACATAAATAGAACCGGTTAAAAATATTTAGATGAGCTAGATCTAGAATTTAATTCAAGTCCTGAGGGTTTGATGAAATTTACTCGATTTAAGAAAGAGCCTCTGCATATTCCTGAGAAATTGAATAAGGGAGTCCCAGAGGACTGCAAAAGAACAGATTCATCTTCCTTTCTTGGAGGGGAAGGAGACTGCAGCAAATAACCAGACTCTGAAAACCACAAAGACATTAAGACAAACTACTGAACAATCAGCTACAGGATGTAGAAGGCATTGAGAAAAGTCAAGATTTGTATGTTGAAAGCCAATTCATTCTTTTTTGTTGGCATGACAAAAAGATTGAAACTTTTTATGATGAGGGTGGTGAGACACTGGAACAGGTTGCCTAGAGAATCTGTGGATGTCCCCACCCTAGAAACGTTCAAAGCCAGGTTAGATGCAGCTTTGAGCAACCTGAGCTAGTGAAAGATGTCCCTGCTCATGGCAGGGAGGATGGCCTAGACGATCTTCAAAGGTCCTTCCAACTCAAACCATTCTGTGGTTCTATATTTGATATACCTTGACGCTCATAAGGCTTTCTGATAGCACTGCACGTGACATTCTCAAAAGCAAGCCTGGTCTTCAAATCTACTTTTCTTCCTGTTTGATCATTAGACTCGCTGGCTTGTTCATCACACTCGAAAACGTTGTTGTAGTTCTTTATGTAGCAAAAAGAAGGGTCATGAAATCAAATTTGATGGCAGGTTCTTCTACAATGCCATTGACTGAGAACATTCTTTCAATTTTAAGACCCATGAGTTTTTCAAACAATTTCAATAAATGCTACTACTTCAGCAATCAAACTAACTACTGTTATGGGGAGGGATTTAATTCTGATGTAACCACCTCACAGAGCATTCGCAGAGAACCCCAGGGCATAATAAGGGCCTTCCCTGAAGGCAGAACGGTAGAAGAAGGAATGAAAGACATTTTGTACAGAAAGGACGGAAAAACTGCAAACTTGTCTGACTTCTAGCATACTACAGTGTGTTTTAAAAATCTTTTCTTTCACTGGATTGATACTGTTTTCTGCTTTCTTGTCAGTTACCAAGCTAAAATACTACAGGAAGAGATACTCTCCTTTACACAGAGACTCGCTCCCCTTTTCCACATATTTCAGCAGTGGCATATTCTACTGTCATATAAAAATTGTTCTCTTCTTGATATTGCAAGTACTAATTCAATGAAAATGGCCTAAATCATTACTCGCATATGATCAAGTGATTTGGAGGGGGAAAAAAGAAGCCAAGCTAAAGTGAAACATGACTGTAATTATCCTGCTTCCTATGAACAGTCCTCTATTGCAAGATCCAAGGCTATGGGATCTTTCTCATGGAAGACTACAGCTATTTAAGTTCTTAAGATATTTAATTAGAGCATTCTCCACTTACCAAAACACAGTCACAGATCATGAGAAAAGCGTTGTGGAGGGAAAGAAATCAATTTCTTGATTAACAATTCAACTGAAATCTCATTTGTTTACCTCATATCTGGTCAGAGAAACTGCAGATTGGCTACGATACATATACAATAGATACAGAAATTAAATTCTACTACCTCCTGCTACAGTTGCAGATCTGGTTAAAGAGGCATCGTCATGTGCTTTGAGTTGCCTTTTGAGTTCTTCTGCGGATTCAGAATGGAGCTGCAGGAAGTCTTTTACGGCAAATGAAGCTTCCTCTTTAACGGGATTTACCATTCTCTGCAGAACAGGGATGTCTTCCTGCCGGACTCGCAAGCAGAGTTTCTCCATCTCTCTCATGTTGGCACGGAGTTGCTGTAACAGTTTTAAGAGTTATTTTGTAGTTTACTATGTAAGACCACCAGACACCTTCAGTAGTTGGGAAGGAACTACCATCTTGATTACCTTTAAATTTTAAAAGGGCTATTTCTAAGTTTTAATAAACTGAGACCAAAAAGAACTTTCAGAAGTCTCAGGTTTCAAGCAATCCCTATGTTCCAGATCACCTCTCCTCTACATCCACCTTCTTTTCCAGACTGCATTGTTTGACTGCAGCTGGTTCGCTCGTCAAAGATGCCCCCAGTTGCTGTAGAAGCCTGAGCCTCCGGTTGCACAGTGAATCTTCCCCTTGAACCCGTCCTGGGTCTCTGAGACTCTGTTACTCTGGACACAGTGCTATTGCCTGGTCTTTTTATAATGCTCTGGCAGAAGAGTCATCCCATAAATATACAGCGCTCTGCAGAGAAGGGGCTTGCCCTCACTTTAGGTAGCTCAGCCTAAAGATGATGCCCTCTGAGTAAATGCCCCACCTCCTGCTCTTCCAAAGGCAGATGGCAGTCCTGTAGCCAACAGTGATACTGAGCGAGACACCAGTTCAGTCACCTCGGCCAGAGCTCGGCACTGTCCACAGACAAAGGCGTCTGTACCTCCAAGCTCTTCTTACTTAGAGGTGCCACTGCACCACAACCAGCTCCCTAAGTCTGTTATAGTTCTAATATTTGCGTGTGCTTTTGTGTTCCCTCTGTTCTCTGTGTATAAAAAACCAAATGAGGGTGGCAGCTCCCAGCACAGCAGTCCCTAAGCAGTGCAGTGAGGCACCACTGGGACACATCACTGAGTGCTTCTGGATGCGGCCAAACAAAGACATCTGCCCCAGGAGAGCACGAACCAGAGGCCAAGGAAGAGCTGGTATCTATTATCTTCTCTGGCGAACTCATTTACCCATCCTGTCAGTCAACCACAAAACAAAGGAAAAATATTTCTGAAGCCGTCCCCATCAATATTTTTATTTTCTTGCTGTCAATTTTATACTTTATCCAATTGTCCAGGTAAATATGTCTGTTTTATTTTTTGTTTCAATTAAAGTATTTCTCTAATTAATTCATTATGTAATTATTAGTTATTTCATTGCCTGTGATCAATTTAGGCCTATGCCAAAATAATTACGCAAGCTGCAACAAGTTAAAATAATATCCACATAAAGTAAGTGATTGCTTCTCAAAATTTGGGTGTTTTTTTTTTAGAATAAGTGACTGTGGTGATTATAGCACTTCAGAACACAATCATTCACAACCCCGGACTTTTCATTTGGTAAAGACAACTTCAGGGACAAAGGAGAAGGATTTTTCTTTTCAATATTTATATTCTTTTTTCAAAAGAAAGATTCATATATTTGTTTGATTGGAATATCAAATCTAATAAAACAGAAATATTTCTTTAGTTACAGGAGTTTTGAGAAGATAGGAACTATTCACAATGAGCAAGAAGAGTGCGTGCAGACATCTCATGTGAGATAAATTTCTATCTACGACAAAAATAGAGGGGTTTTTATTGCCCAGGCTTTTAAAATCTAAAAATGCACACAACTTCTCTTTTTCTACAAATGAAAAGAAGAAATTTATAGTTTAAATTACACCACTTATTGTTTTAGGACAGAGTTTTTATCTAATTATAAAAAAAAAAAAAAGACTGTAATAAAAATAATGCAAACCAGGTACAGGTAATGCCTCAGAAAGGCGCTATTGCTTACCTGGAAACGCAGGAACTAGACGGGACTTATTTTATTTATATACATATTTATTTTTTTTTAAACATACATGAAAAAAATAGTAGAACGATCATTAGAGAAGAAGGACATTAATTCAACAACAAACTGAAGTAACACCACATCAGCCATATAGGGCAACCAAAGAAAGAACTACTGACTTGTAAAAATCATTTGTCAACTTATTGAGAGTATATTCTATTAAGAGTACTAGTAGCCAATTTAGGCTGCATTATTTAAGGATAACTCCAGGTAAAAAAACTGATTAACAAAAATAAGGGAGACTAAAAATATAATTCTGGAAGATACTGAGTTGAATTAGAAACATGGCACCCAAGAATTTTCCTCACGCATCATCTTAATCTACGCTGCTCTTCCTGTTCTCTTCCTCCCATGGTCTGCCCCTAAGTACGGAAAAAGGGAGAGTGTTCCCACTGTCATAGTCCGCCACGTGCCAAAATTCTCAGTTTATCAGAACAAAGCTCTGCTAAGGGTTTGTACCACAGCAGCTGGGGTAAATTACCCACATAGCCAACGCACGAGCATAATGAAGACAGTTACTGTGCAATGACCAACGCAGCCACAAACTTGCTGCTGGACTTTTCAGAAATCCTGAACAGAAGCTTCAAGAGATACAAACAACTCACCCTAAGGAAAGGCTAAATCAGATGCTCACTTTCACTGTTCATTATTACCTTGCTGTTCAAAGAGAAATATTGGTGAGAAAGAAGATGGAGGAACCAGATGATGGTAGTTGCCTATTCGGTGAAATTTAATTTTAGTACCTCTTTCTTTGTGGTTTTGGAGAGAGGACTCTTATTCCACTTACTGTCCATTAATCAGAAGCTAAATGGATTCAGCCTAGCAAGAAAGCTAAGCCCCGCTGTGAGGAGACACGTCTCAGGAGCTCACCAGGGTGTAACATGATAAATGTTATGGATATACAAAAGACTGTGACTTCTTCTCATAATCATGTTAATGGGGCAGAGTTTAACTTCTGGGTACAGCATAAAAGTATATCACCCTCCTCCCAACTGCTTCCACTTTTAAAGCCAAGCTTACTGAGCGAGGAAGGTAATACAAAATCCTGTTTCCATTTATGGGAACTCCTGAGTCTTGAACTCACCAAATTCAGCCCAAAAGACACAGAATTTTTCTTTATAGTATTTGCTCTCCCAGTATATTTGCTTAGTATTACAGAAAGATACTTAATTTGAAGAAGGCATAATTTTAAAGATGGTACAGCAGACATGAGCCATATAACTAAGCTTTGAAGATTCATGCAATAGAGTTGACTGAAAACCACCTTTTAGTTGTAAGCCATTTTCAGCTGAAATGGGAATCACAGAAGCGAAAAAGAAAAAAAAATAGATTAACATTTTGCAAGTAGCTTTCCAGGTTACAGCACAGTGAAGAGACTACGTCTGCTGAGATATGTTTGGCAGAACAGAGTCTCCCTTTGTGGGCTGAATATTCTAAAGCCAAATCATTCATGCACAGCATTTTCCCCTTTTTTTTGTTCAGTGCATTATATCCTCTCTAGTGACTGAAGCTTTTTTCTTCCTCTTGCTACGAATATGACCGAGGCAGTCCTTAGGTGCTACGACAAAACACTGCCATTTCACTGAAATTAGCTTAAATCATGCAATAATTAACCAGTTGCATGTTGCAGTCAGCACGTATGTGGGCAAAGCCCAGCAAAACTGCATATTTATTCTGGGCCTAAAAGTTTAAGAAGTCTATGGACCGTCCCTAAATTTGTGAAAACGAATATATGGGATATAAGAGCTATTTTCTCAGTATTTTTGAAAGGGTGTCATTGTACCCTATACAAATATTTCCCTGGTTTCTTCACTTTCTTTTCAGAAGTTTCTAATGTGGCATCCAGTCACCAGAAAGAAGGGGTATACATTTATGCTCATCTATACTTCCATTATAATTTTGACCATCATCAAAAGTACAACAGAAGTAATTATTCTGGGTAAACTGAAAATTCAGAAAAATGGCTAATTATGTGCACATGGATTAAATGTAGAGTGGCTGTGCATATATTTGTCTAAAACCTGTGGCGGATGCCTTGGGTCAATATTGACTTAGGGATTCCTAATGTATTTTTACAACATCTAATTTTGAGAGCAAAGTGTGTGCTGCAGAGAACATTTGGTATCACAATAATTAATCTGATTTCTTCGCAAACAAACAGATCACAAGTCCATTGGTAAACATTTAAACAGCTTACAGCAAACACATTCTACATGTCATATAATTTATTATCAAGTACTCCAGACTCCTAACTATTTAATTAAAACAAAGAGCTAGTCTACTCTTCTTGCAGGGACCCAGATACTTATTCTGCTCTCTGAGTATCAGAATGTGAACCACTTTAATGCAAAGCTTGTATCCAGATCTAAAAGCAAAAGACATCAAATAAAATGTAGGAAAATTTATTTTGGCTGAAAGTGAAAATGACAGGCTTTAGGTTCAAGACAAATATGAACGATTCTAGAGAAAAATACAAGGTTTTATTACTAAAGCACTTAATGTACTTTAAAACATCATCTTCAACACGATTATTTTTTCTTTAATCATTGATAGATTTTATCTTGCTGAACAAATGATACTGATGATAGAGTTCCAAGAGAAGCCTTTCCTACCCCTCAGATGTGAGATCAGCTTAGAACGCAGACATAAGCAAACCACACCACACCCGTTCGAATGCCACTGTTTTATCAGGACTTCCACCTTTGGAAGACTCTTTTGATATTAAGAATAAACTGATGTTCAAATTTCAAAAAACACTTGGTGAAAAATAAAAATAAACATTCAAACCTCCAAGTAACAGAATAATAAAGTGGATTTGATACATAAATTCTTATAATCTACACTAAAAACGTCCATTAACACCTTCCATTCTTCAAAGACATACTTAATTCCAGCTCTGCCTACTGTTTAACACTTGTTCAAGGGGGATTAAGTTCTTCCTTCCTTCTGAGTATTTTTTTCCCCATTTTTAGTCTGGTTTAATTTCCCCCAGGATTCAGTAAGGCACTGAAACAAACATGGAAATTTACAGTGTTGGAATCAGAAAATATAGCGGTTTAGGACTGTGCTACCCCTGCTGGCAAGGCCTGCTTGCCTAGACGCAGCACAGGTCACAAAAGGTTTGTTCTAGCAACAATGTCATGTCCCTCCTCTGAAGACCACCTATGAAACCAACACAAGACGCCTTTCCTGCTGGCAAAGATACATCTGTCCCCAGAATTTTGCCAGTACAGCACGTTATAACCAGTAGCTTCTCTATCTGCATCAGCAAGTTTTGCAGCGCAAATCTGGTCCTTGGTGGTTTTCTGTACCGATAACCTTTGGCTGTGTGCTGTTCACCAGTGTGAAGGCAGATCTCTGACATTAGCTTTTGCATTCTTTTCATCAAGACACACCTTTTTTTAGAAACAAATGTGAGATTCCCTGTGTGCTGAGTTATGGGTGACTCTGTGTGAAGCCACTGAGACGATGCCACGCTGACCAGTGTGTCTGGTATTGCCTCCTTCCACGATGGTACACATCTAACGAGAGATCTGCACACCAAACTAGTAGTCCAGATCTTCTGTGTTTGCTCCGAAACCATGCTTTAAAATTAACAGTACCCCTTATTGCAATTCCTGTCTTCTAATTCAGTAATGTAAGAGGACGGTTTGCAGAAGACCAGAATCTCCAAACTTTTGTTTGCTAAAGAATCCTGAAACATTTCTGACCGCAACTGACTCATAGGAAACAGTGAGGAAACCCCTACATTTTAAACAAAGTAAAGCAACACCATGCACTTGTCAAATCCACCTGTCAAACATACGTCTCTGTGCAGATCCATCCCTGAGGTAACCAGTACTATGTATGTAATTAATTCCATTAATATCACAGTCATTTTAATATCCTTACCTGAACCGTTCGTCCTGCATTGATGTGCTCTTCGTGTAATCTGTCCCAGAGTCTGCATCTCTGATACTAAAATAAAGGAAAAACACTTCATATAATTGCTGTTTTTACCAACTGGATACGCAGAAAAAAGGAACCTTCAGTAAATAATCACTTTAATTTTCCCAAATTGGCAGTCAAGAAGCTGAGTCATAGGCATTTCCGCTGCAAAGTTAGAGAGGTAAATGGCAACGTGCTTTGTGAATAATTTTGTACAATGAATTTTACTGGATTATGGATAACCAGGGTTTCAGCATCAGTTTTTTAACGACAAAGAGCTATTGCAGCATTCTGATACCGCTGTGGCATAAATCACTTGGTGGTCAGTAAAACGAAGGGCACAAGGAGGAAAAAGGACTAGAATAGGGGATAAACAGCACTGGTCTTACAGGACAACGAAGTATCTGATACTATTTACAAAGGAAAATGCATTCATTACAAAACTCTACTGTAGATATTTACACTTAACCACTTCTATATAAGCTATGAGAACCATCAGGCACACTTAGGACCTGCGTGAGGCTCTACTAACTTCAGTGGGAAACTGTCCATGCAGCACTTTCCACAGGACAGACGTCAGAGTGATCATTCCATCAGATGAGGGCAAGTTTTGCAGAAGAACTGCATATCATCACATAGAAACCTTTCCGTCATTAAAGTAAATAAATACCTGCTATTAGCAGTTGGTATAAATAATAGAGACATTATCGTGAAAAAGAGTAGTAAAATAATAGAAGCAGAAGCTGTGATTCCTCCAATATGTTCTGAAACCATCAAAGAATGCATTTACAATACTAGACAATATCAGAACATTCTTAAGTGTTTAAATAAAAACACAAAATATTTACCATTATTTGTGAGGTATTCTTATGTTAAGTTTAATTCCTCAATTTCTTAATATGCTTTGTTCCAAATAAAAAAAAACTTTACCCACAGCCTACACATTTCCTTAACCTTTTTGATCGTTTTAGAGGCCACAGCAATAAGGATCACAAGTTACTCAGCTTCCTAAAATATCATGAGAAATCTAAAGATACTTATTTTCAGAGAAAAAAGTTATTTCATGTTAGGATTTTGTAGTGCTACAGAAAAGGTTTAGCGTTCAATTAAGTGAGATTAAAGTGATTTTTCCAGGCAACCAGCAAGTTCTCCATAAATTATTCTGCCATTAGAATCACTGCTGTTGTTCTTTAAAATAAAATGGACCAAAAAAAAAAAAAAAAGTCTGTATCAACAGTAGGTCTTCCCCTTGAGTCATCCCTGAAAGCGCAATGAGACAGGAATTTCTGAGGGTGGAACAGAAGGGGCTTGGGGAAAAATTACCTTTTCAGTTTCAAGTGACTGTAATATATTGCCCATATACCAAATAATTAAAAAATCCTGTTTTCCAGTCAAGAACAACAAGAATTCCTCAGGAAACTTTTATTGATCTTTATAACTTCTACTAGAAATGCTCAGCACATTGATCTGCTTTATGTATTTAGAAGTTTTATTACTTTGCTCCAAAATTCCTAGTATGCTAGTGATGACCTCAAAGAATCCAATGACTTAACACACCAAGAGCAATGGCATTCTTGTAGTCAGAGAATTCCTCCTTGTTGACTTCTCTTTGTCATCCAGCACAAAGTAGGCCGTACTCCTGGGCAATGTTCGCTCTGGGGGACTCAAGGATAGCAAAACTTGAGAAGAGATGGTAATGATGTCATTTATCATTAACAAAATACATGTAAACTAAGGGAGACCCTAACCTCTTAGAGCGGGTCCACAGGAGGGCCATGAAAATGGTCAGGGAGATGGAACCCCTCTTCTGTGAGGATAGAGTTGGCGTTGTTCAGCCTGGAGAAGAGAAGACTCTGGGGAGACCTTACTGCAGCCTCCCAGTACTTCAAGGAGGCTTAGAAGAAAGATAGAGACCTTACTAAGGCCTGTAGTGACAGGATGAGGGGCAATACTTTTAAACCAGAAGAGGATAAGTTTAGACTGGACTAAAAAAGAATTTTTTTTACAATGAGGGTGGTGAGACACTGGAACAGGGTGCCCAGAGAAGCTGTGGATGCCCCATCCCTGGAAGTGTTCAAGGCTGGGGTGGATTGGGCTTTGAGCACCCTGGTCTAGCGGAAAGTGTCCCTGACCACTGCAAGGGGGTTGGACTAGACGGTCTTCAAAGGTCCCTTCCAACTCAAACCATTCTGTGGTTCCATGTAGCACTTGAGGCTATGGTCTAGTGGCTAGAGAGATGTTAGGATGAAGGTTGGACTTGATGATCCTGGTGGTCCTTTCCAGCCATAATGATTCTATGATTCTACATTTATAACTGTGCTATATCCAAATAGTATTTCACATCAGAAATACAAAACATATGGTTACTCTTAGACATTCAATCTCTTTTCCTCTTTGTCCAATTCTCTTTTGAGAGCTCTCTTTAGCAAGAAACTTTCATGCTTATGCTTTGGATCCCTTCCATTTCTCTTTGAAACTACCCAGCAGATGTGGAAAGAACTCAAAGCTTGTCAAAATATCCTCTGCATTAACTTTTGTAGCAGGTAGTGCTCACCAACATTTCTAAAAGCTCTACAAGACATGTCTTATACAAATATATACACTCTGATGAAAACTGCCATAAGACTCAGATATCTTAATTTCTCATTTTTTGTCTCATCTATTCCCACCACAACAGTCCCCAGCCAAAGGCAGAAAGTGTTCTTCACAACATCCTTTAACTTTGGCACAGTCACAGGAAATGAAATTAAAACTGAAAGCAACAGAAAAAAGGATGTCATGTCTTACATCACTGGGGTTTTTTTTAAAGATGGTTGCACATCACCAACAAAGTTTGGGGCAGCATGTCTAAATCTGCACCCTCCTGCAGTACCGTGACATTTGCTTTCGTGGCTAACAGCAAGTTGTAACTCTTTTGGATAAGCACGCATTTGATTCCCTCTTTTGGAGTGAAAGGCCATCCAATCCACAGGCTGTGCTTTAGCAAACAAGAACTCTTGGGGAAAAACATGTAAAGAAAAAAAAACAAGTATAGAAAACTGATTTCTTAAGTAAAACTTCTTAATGAAAAAAACTTTAAAAGTTTTCCATACGACAGTTCAGAAACTGTTATATGGAAAGTCAGACTCTCAAAGTTGAGAAGCAATGATGCTGGATTTATGGTATCCACTTCCTCTGAAAAGGTGTACTCAAGGTCAAATTTCATTATATATTGATTTTATAGTTTCTTCAAACAGTGATTTAGTAGATTAATTGTTTGGACTATCTCTGGAACCTAAGGTTTAAATCAATATTCATGAAACGAGGTTAGAGATATTGGCTTCATCATAAGTAAATAATGTTGCTGCTCTAAGCAATTTGACATAATTAGTGATTTTTGCTTAAAAGTAGCCTGTAAAATAAACAAGATCAGATTTTACAAAATTATCCCTACCTCTAGGGATGTTTGGTTTACATGGCTGAAAGTTAATTTTACAAAAGGTATTTTAGAGAAAACCATTTTAAGCTGCTGATGCTGACAGCTCATGGAAGTACTGTAACACGTTCGTTCTGGCTAAAATGCATGTAGAAGATAAAAAATGCAAATTATCATGGAAGTATCTCAACCAAACTATTACTAGTGCGCTGACAATCTAAAACTATCTAGTGACAGATTCCAAATTCTGGTTTGCTGTATTTTTATTCTCACTTTCTCATCAATCTATCAATAAACCATGGAATGTTTTACAGGCTTTACATGTATGGATAATACTTAGCAAAGAACATATTTAGCTGTACAAAGTAATACTCTTCCAGAAAAACTCAAGCAGCGTAACAGTCATGCCCATCTCCTCCACTGTCTCTCCCTAACTATCACCTTACACACATCAAAAGCTTCTCTTTACCTTCAGAGTGCAGCAGAACCATTTGTGTACCACTAATGTGTCCTGCCAATCGCTTCCCATTCTGTCCTGGCAGGTCAGCTTCCCCCTCCAGCATTCACCTGTTTGTTCCTCTCAGTCAAGGCTGTAGTTTTTATGCCACCCTTTTGTGGGTATTTATTAACTGCATCCCTTCATTGCTGGATGCCTTCCTCAAGGCTCTGAGGAATGGTACGCCTCACTGCTCCACACTTGCTGATGCTGCTGGTGTTAACTGGAGCACTGCACCTCTGGTTAGAGAAAGAAGGGAATAACTGAGCTACCAAGGCTGTCTCTATTTGAATGAAACAGCTTGCACGGAAAAGCTACTGCTACAATGCTCTCCTCTAGGCACCTGTGTCCTATTTCGCATTCTTCTTCACTAGCTCACTAGCCCCATCAGCAGGCTGGAACATCTCTCCTACAAGGACAAGCTGAGAGAGTCAGGGTTGTTCAGCCTGGAGAAGAGAAGACTCCAGAAGACTTCATTGCAGCCTTCCAGTATCTGAAGGGGGCCTACAAGAAAGCTGGGGAGGGACTTTTTACAAGGGCTTGTAGTAACAGGATGAGGGGTAATGGGTTCAAACTGGAGAACGGGAGATGTAAGGAAGAAGTTCTTCACTTTGAGAGTGGTGAGACACTGGAACAGGTTGCCCAGGTAAGCTGTGGATGCTCCATCACTGGATGTGTTCAAGGCCAGGTTGGATGGGGCCTTGCACAACGTGGTCTAGTGGCAGGGCAGGGTGGAACTAGATGATCTTTAAGGTCCCTTCCAACCCAAACCATTCTATGATTCTAGTTGTCCTTAGGTAGGTCTATGGCCACTGCTAGGTACGACTGTGCACACTATGAGACATACACCCTGATCCCCGGGGGCTGTAAACCTCTTCAGGGCAATTCAACAGTTCAGGCTCCTTGCTCCCTTCCCAGCTCACCCGAGAACAGGCTAATACTGACTCCAGCTACAATGCTAAGTAAGTGGATTAACTGTTCTTTGTGGGAGAAGCTGGAGAACAGAAAACTGTCCCTGGCCGCTACAGAATGGGGCTGCTGCAAACTGACTGATCCCAAGGGAAAAAATGCTGAGTCAGCTGGCATCTAGGTTATGCAATGAATTATACAAATATGGAATACCAAAGAGTAAACAACATGCTGTGACTGAAATATAGGTCATCTCATTCAGAAGTTACTGCTTCAGGCAAATATTATACTAACACACTTTTCGGTTTGTGACTATTGCAGCTCATACCCTTATTGTATCCTTATTACACACTTACCAGGAAAGAGGCAAATTATTATCTCCATCATCAGCCCCAGCAGCCCCAGGCCCTCCTCTATCCCAGTTTTTCTCTTATCCCATGGTCAGCCACCGTTTCTGCACTTTCACCTCCCATCTGAGGTACTTCTTCACAAGCTCCCCTCACTCAATTCTTTATCCTTTATTTACATGAGCCAGGAAGAGTTTCCTCTTGCACACACGTAAGGGAAACTAAGAGGATGAGGCAGTGGGGACACAGAAAAATCACTTTCATTCCCATATTCCGGACCAATCAAATTAGCAATTCCAGAAATCAGTTCTGCTAATTTCTAAGCAAAGGAGCATGCCTTCGTGTTGTGTAAATCTTTAGCAATCTTCAGTTGGTGAAGTTCAACCAGTTTTACTCAGTACCTGCAAACCACCATTTTTTCAGAATCATGCCTCTTGGCCAAAAACCAGCAGAATTTTAGAGGCATGGCAAAATGTATAATCCAGACAAAGACCACCCCACAAAAATGTCTCAAGTGTTCCAAGATGTGTCACTGCTTTGAAAAGAAATTATCACCAAGCTATCAATCACTTACTCTCACTTAAACTAAACATTTCTTATTAAAAGAAATGACTGTCACTTGAGCAACACATTATTTCCTGACTATGTTCTCAGAAACAAATACACAGATTTATTTTCCCTTCTCCCCCATCCTCAAACTACTCAAGGCAGAAACCTGGCATGGAAAATTTCATCCAAAAGGTCACCCACTTGATGAAGTTACAGGAAAGTTATGGTAAAAGTTGTGAACAAATGACAACAGCAAAATGAAAACCGGTTTCAACACTACATTATACACACCCTTCAGACCATACCTTTCAGGAAATCAAAGTCATGTTCACCTGTTTTCTTCTGATTTCTTCATTCCTTCTCAAGGTGTTAAAAAATGTAGATAGTTGTCCTACATCATCCAGATTTAGATATAAACTTGACTTTACACATTGTGAATAAGCCCAGTCAAATTCATACGAGGTATGTTTTTTCAGAAATGTGCAGAACTGCACCAGAACTGCAGACACTTGCTGTCGCTGATTTTTGCTGTGGTGGTGAACATAGTCTGTTCTAAACAAACACGTCTTGTGTGGTCATTTCAAAACTTCCATTGCAATGCTGACATTATGACTGTGTGTTTCTGAATCACTCACTCTCTTCCTTCTTTTAGTGGTGGCACCTGTTTTAGTAAATCTCTTACCACCTTCCTCAGCAAACCAATTCCTCTCCTTCTACAGGATATATCTACACTAATAAACAGAGAGTGAGAACATTTCAGGTCTGAAATCTGGTCACCTGTGCTGTTAAATTGTTAGAACTGGCCCTGGCCCTGCCAAACAGCTCTCTCACGTAAAGAGTTCCTGAGAAGGGCTAAGGAACTACAAACACAGGACAGAGGCCATGCCCCACTAGCAGTGCAGATGCAGCCACCCTGTTTTGCAGAACCTGAGGATTTCATAATACAGACACAGGCCATTCCATGCCAGGCAACTGACCTGGGCCTCTTTGTTGTACCAGTACAGGCACTGCCACGGTATAGGCAAGAATTTAACTTCTCAGGAGCATATTCAGTTTTGCTGTCAAGTGTGAGCTAATGTCAACAAGAAGCATATAAACACGCTACAATTCTGATACAATTCTTTCTCTATTTACTTAAACAATTCAATCTCTCTATTTCTCTCAACTCAGTTGAAGAATATATACAGAAAAAGACAGGCACTAACAGCAAGTTACTCAGAGCAGCTGGCAGCAAACCACTGTGACTTAAAGAAAGAATATTGGGCTGCTTTCTTTACAATAACTTTTTAAAACAAACCAGCAACATTTCTCACTCCATAGATTGACTAGTTACTACAAAGCAAAGGCTTCTGTACACATGGAATCACCAGACAATATCGAAGTTTCATTTTTAACCAAATTTGAGTTAAAGCATTTCATCATCAACTTACTGAAATCTCTGTATAATCTTC
The DNA here is from genome assembly GCA_013400335.1 of Eurystomus gularis. Lineage (NCBI taxonomy): Eukaryota > Metazoa > Chordata > Aves > Coraciiformes > Coraciidae > Eurystomus > Eurystomus gularis. Next base: position 65,772 of record VZZY01007301.1, on the reverse strand, counting down.
CAGCATGACTGCTTTTATACTGTAAAAAGAACTATATTAGTTAAAAAGTGAACACTAACCTTCTCAATATTTATTTGGTGTTTTCTTAACCTTTCCAGATCTGTTGGAATTGCCACTTTAATGAATTTCTGAATGGCAGGTTCAATTCGACGCAGTTTAACTTTTTCATCATCTTCAGACATCCTAAAAGCAGCTTCCAAGTCAACACTTGTCCAGGATACCTTCACCAAGGTAGAAACCTCTAAAAAACAAAGAATTACAGGCTTACAAAAATGTAGTAATTTAGAATCTCTTTTAAAAAGAAAGCAAAATAATGTAAATCAGTCTTTCCAATAATCACATCTATTCCAAAACCACATTTGAGCAGTAGTAGCTACATAAAATCTGGATACTGCATTTGCATTTAAGTGTATTATTTTCATTTATTTTCAGGCTTTGGGGATCATTTTTCATAGATAAAACTTAACACTAACCAAAAAAATAGCTAATTAAGGCAGATGCAAAATGCTTTGCAGCATAACAGTAGATGGAAGACTTTGAAAAAACCTTCCAATTAGATGCTTCGCCAGTTTACATTCTGAATCATCTTAAAAATTGTAAAACATGCCCTGAAAAGACACCAAACTAAAATTCATTTTGGAAATCCATTTCCTAGAAAGATTAAGGGCTTCTGAGTGAAGATTTGCACTCCAAATTGCATTTGTCCCTCACTGCAAGTGACGAAGGCATCACTTAACACCGGGTTTAAACAGGTTGCTGAAATATTTGCAGGACCGGTGGGTCCATAAGCAGCCTGAATTCTCTTCTCTGCATACGCATAAAACATAACTTTGGAGTTTCACTTCTCTAAAAGAGAGATACGTAGAACTGTATATAACAGCATGTATCTACAGAGCATATGAGCAATATAAAGGAATTCCATTACGCTGAAAGCACACAAGGGGAAAGAAAAAACTAGGATAGTTTGTTCATCAGGAGGTTATGTACCAATCGCACAGAATCACAAACTGGCAGGGGTTGGAAGGGACCTCTGGAGATCATCTGGTCCAACCCCCCCTGGTGAAGCAGGTTCACCTAGGGCAGGCTGCACAGGAACGTGGCCAGGCAGGTTCTCCCTCACCTTCAAAGGAGCCAAGTGGTAAGCATCTTCCACCCGGCCAGTGAGAAAGCTGAAAGTGCTTCCAGCAAAAGGAAGCTGAGTATCTAGAGGAAAATAGTCCCAGATTACTGACCTTTTCCCACACAGCTGCAATTAAAACAATGCTGTGTTTTTCTGAAGAGCAGCAAGCTAACAGAAGACTCTCCTCCTTTAACTATCCCACCCAACAAAGAAGTTGAAAACTGTGGAAAAGTATTTACTGAGAGCAGAGCTGTAATGCCAAACCATAAAAAAATACTCAGTTCTGCTATTACACCTTGGTCACTGCAGTCCCTGACGCTTCTGAAAGAGCCGCTCCTCTCTCACAACCAAACTCCACTTTGAGCCTAGAACAGCTTTTTTTTGCCATGAGCAAAAGTTTAAAAGGATCGTTCTCCAAACTGCAGTTTCTCCGCTTGGAACACATTTGATTTCCTGATAGCTTATACACCAATCCACGAGCTTATGAGATAGAATTCATTAAAAATGGGTTCCTTAAAGATTTAGCAGCCACGTCATGCTTTTCTTCAATACTGAATCATCCTGAAGAAGCGATGACACAAATTCTTCAAACTTGGCACACAACATGAACTCACAGAAACCCACAGTCCATTCTGTCTTAGAACAAACGCAGTAGATAAATCCATCATCACTTTGTCCTTAACGTTTAACGACACCTTGAGACTGAGAAGAGTCAAAACTGACAGTTTAGACTACTTATATAAACTGGACTACTCTGAAAGGCCAACAAAGACCTTAAGAAGGGCAACGAAGCTGGTGAGGGGTCTAGAGAACACGTCTTATGAGGAGCAGCTGAAGGAACTGGGACTGTTTAGTCTGATGAAGAGGAGGCTGAGGGGAGACCTTATCACTCTCTACAACTACCTGAAAGGAGGTTGCGGCGAGGTGGGTGCTGGTCTCTTCTCCCAAGTTGTGGGTGATAAGACAAGAGGAAATGGCCTGAATTTGCACCAGGGGAGGTTTAGGTTGGACATTAGGAAAATTTTTTTCACTGAAAGGGTTGTCAGGCACTGGAACAGGCTGCCCAGGGGAGTGGTTGAATCGCCGTCCCTGGATGTGTTTAAAAGCCATGTAGGTGTGGTGCTTACGGACACGGCTTAGCTATGAATTTCGTAGAGTAGGGTTATGGTTGGACTGGATGATCTTAAAGGTCTTTTCCAACCTAAATGATTCTACGAAAGAAGAGTTAATGGAACCAACTGCCATATGTCTTGACTGGGTGATATGAATAACGAACAGTTTTAAATTCAAAAGTCTGGATGCATGCAGAGCTCTGGAAAGCTATTTTCTTCTCCTTAAAAATTCCGAGACAGTAAACTAGCTTACATGACAGTGTTTACGAACCTCTTTAAGGCACTGCTGCCTAAAATTCACTGCACAGTGAGTGTGAGAAACTAAGAAAGAAATATAAAAGCTCCTTACATTCTCACCAGGTTTTCCGCTTAATGTTCTCTCAAACAGTATAGAATTTTTGTTACAAAAGCTACTAAGCCATAAATTACTAATAAGAAAATATGCAAGATCTTACTTTTTTTTAAGTTCATATAATATTGTAAACAAAATTAACATCACAGGTTTTTGGGACGACCATACGTTTGTTCCAGATGCAATTTCAAGGAAATTTAAGGCTTCTTGCATACTTTATTTGGTTTCTAAGCACAACTTTAATAATTAATTTCTGAATCTATAATGCCTGTTTTTTGAGTATTCACAGAATAACAGGACGGTTTAGGTCGGGAGGGATCTTCCTACGCCACCCAGCACAAGCTGAATTAGACGTGGCTGCACAGGCCTCTGTCCAGTCCCGTTCTAACACCTCGATGGACAGATGCTCCACATACTCACTAGATGCTTCCTTCAGTGTTTGACCATTCTGCAAGTTAAAAACAAACGAACCAAAACCAAACCAAAAAGACCTTCCTTGTAGCTAAACCAGCTTGTGTCCATTGCCTCTCATCTCATCCTCCAAGAGGAGCCTAGCTCTGTACCTTCCCACCCACAGCAGTAAAATCTTCCCTTCCTTCACCTTCTCTTAAGGCTGAACAAATCCACCTGTTTCTCCTTGAATATCATGAGCTCCAGCCCTCTAACTACCACGAGTCACTCCCTCAACCTGCTGTCCCTCTGTCACATTTACTAATACAGCCCACAATGTGTTTGTCCTTCACTGCAAAAGCACGCTCAGCGTTGTCTTCAGCATGGGGTCCACCACAACAAACAAGTTCTCTTCCGCAAGGCTGCTCTCCATCAATCTTCCAACAGCCTGTTCTAGTTATCAGGCTCTTCCATCCGAGATGCAGCGCTTTCTTGTTGCCTTTGCTGGAATTTATGAGGCTCCTGTCAGATCACTCCTCATCCCACCAAGATCCCTCTGAGTAGCAGCCCTGTCAAGCCTATCAACCACTCTCCTCAGGCAAGTAAAACACGCTGCTCTCAGCTTCAGCTTTTTAAGAAGATAATTCTGTCTCTGGCCTTGAATCTGAATTGCAGTCAAGCTTGTCTGTGACCATGTAGGATTTCCAAGCCCTCTCTCAGCGGGTGCCATTCAGACACCACACAGACGTGCAACAAGGGGTCAGTCCCCTTCTGACCACTTCCATACAGAGGTCACTTCAACAGGGGCTTGGACAATCCTTCCTACAGGCAAGTTCCAAGTACAACAAAATCTCGAGTTCCCTGGGACTGGAATATATGGCTCTGAGTCTCTAAAATAAATTCACGTTTGAGAAAAAAAAGCCCAAGAGAATAGCCTGTCATACCATTAAATCGGTAATTCAAAAAGTTAGATATAACCACTTGTAATTAGCTGTCCTTTATTATATTCACTGTGCAAGATATTTTGATAAAGAAATTACAGAATCTTGTCTTTTCAAACACTGATGTTACAGGCCTGTTGGAGGTTATCTTCTAAGTAAAACACTTTCAATTAAACATTCAAAATTCATGCACCAAAATTCAATTATATGTCAGTGACTGAAATAACACTTATCCAGAAGTGATCAAGGGCCAGATGCAGAATAATTTTCAGACAACTGTTAATAAAAAAGAAGACATATCCAAAGCATACTGTAGCAGCATTATCAACATATCAGATGGTGACAAAAATTATACATATTTTCTTAATATTCATGTTTTCTGGAGACTGAAACTGTAATTTTGAAGTAAAATGAGCATCAAAGAATACCATTAACTTGGCATCTGCACTTAATATGAAAATAATGTATGATTCTTACTACCCAAGACAGGGAAAAATTCCTTATCCAGTTTGCTCACCCCTTGTCCTTGGAATTATTTAAGTGTATCTTCCACACAGGATTAATCCACGTGCTCTTGTTAATAAGCAACAGAGCAAAAGAACCTGAGGAGTTCCACTTGTTTGACCTTTGCTTTATCAAATAAACAGGTATGTAAAGCAAACAAAACTTTTCAAAAACAGTTCAGTTCCTGAAAGAGCTTTTGAAGGTCCAACTATGCCATCTTATTTCATTGTTTAAATCAAGTAATCCTAAGGGGTAAAAGAATCTTAAGGCATCCAATTCTAAATGGTGAAAATGTGAATTTAATTCGGACACCAGCACAAAATCTCCACTTACCATGTGGTGCTGCATCAAAAGGACATAGTCACATAGTTGCTGACAATCAGAAGATTCTTCCATGTATAGTAAAACTTTTAACTTTTTACTCTAAATTTCAGTAAATGCTGTTAATACACAAGTGTAACACTCATGAATTTCTGTTAAACTTCCTAGTGTTCTCCATTCAAATATGGTAGGAAAAATGCAGAATAAACCTGAAGGATTCAGCTTGCCCAGGGAAACACAATACAACACGTATTTAATTCACTTAGATTTCAGATAAAATGTACTTCCAGCACAGATGCCTTGTTTTTAAGGGTTATAAGGCCAAAACTTTTTCCTTTTCTCATTGTAACTAAAATAAATTGGAATACGGATGCGAGAATACAGAGACTTAAAAGAGCTTTCTTACTAAGGTGATCTGAAACACTTCTTCGAGTAGTACTGGCTGCAAAATGACAGTGACAAAGAGTATTTACTATTGCTCACTTGGCTGAGGTCTGTAGTTAGTGAGTAACACACTCCTGTGGCAGGCTATGGCCAAACTGCACTCTGGGTCTGAAGCACATCTTTTTCCTTTGGCTGTAAAAAGAACCAAAGGAAAACAGCTATGTTAAGCTGGAATAAGGCATTGTCACCTGCCTCACCGTGTTTGCAAAGTGACTGAAGCTACTCTGTGGGATAAAGAATCGTGCGTGGAGGATCTCCCACAGAACAGCCAGAATTAGCCGCTGTAGGTAACAGACTGCGGTTCCCAGCCGATCTGTGTGCTCGTGGATCACTCGGCAAGAAGAACTTGACCCAGACAAGGCAAGGGCGCATGACTGCATTTTGAGAAATCAGAGCAGACGGCAGGCATTTTGTACTGGTTTTACCTGTTAAAGCCCGCTGCAGAAGGGCAGAAAATACCCAATGACTAACACGTCAACGTTTTTTGAAGAAAGCTGAACTGGTGGAGCAAGTCTGTAGTTGACTGGCACCTGCAACAGGTCACCATAACACGGTCCAACCTGCAACCAGAGCTCTAAGACAGATTTTTCTGTACTACTGAACTATGCCTGCGGTCTCACCCCAGCAACCAACAGGTTATGGAGGCCTACCCTTCCTGAACCTCGCCCCTGAAAAGCACGGGCTGCATGCAGAGGGTAGAAGTGTGAGAATAGAATAAAGAAAGGTTTTAAGTCTTGTTTCAAGTGGACTATACTAGTTTCTGTTTCCAGACTTAAGGCTTTTAAAAGTCCGGGGAATGCTGGGCTAAACAATCTGTCACACTGTGCTTTTAAATAGAAATATAATAATAATAATAATAACAATAATGATCCAAGCTGGTGTAACAAGTTCTGGCTCGGCTGACGTCTCAGCCGGCACCTCGGCCTGTGTCCCCCGCCCAGCCCCACGGCTGCGGCCCCCCAA